>VDFB02323884.1:0-64677 GCA_007258455.2 Sequoia sempervirens
TATTGTGTTAAGAATAAGTTTGCAAGCCTCCTTAGCTGCAATTTCTTGTTCAAGGCATGTTAGAAGTAAGCTTTGTTTCAGAGATTGATTGATTGGTTTGATGCTTGAATACTTGAAACCTACATCACAATGTTAACTCCAAAACATGAACATGAACACACATGAATTTTGACATGATGATATGATCTTGATTGCTACTGTAGATGATTGATAAATCTGCTCTTCAATGCTCTTGACAATATTTTTTGCTCTTGTAAACTCTTGATAGTGTCTTCTTGCTAGTTAGATTTGAATTAATAAATAACTATGCATTTATAGGTGTTTATCTAATTTCCCCAAAATTAGATTCCAAAAGCCGACACTTGAAACTTGAATTTCAATCATTGAAATGCTGGCAAAAACATATTAAAAATTGGGCCCTAGGACTTAGAGGGGACCCATTCGCTCTTGGGCAAATGGGTCCTAGGACCTAAGTCCAGGACACTTAATTTCCAAGGTGTTTTAATTAATGTTAGCAATTATTTAATATAGGTTTCCTTTTCGGAAAACAGGAATAATAAGGCTTTGGAATGCATAATTTAGGTAATTAGAAGCTTAATGAAGTCCAATTAATTAAGGGGATGCAAACATAGTGTCAAATTGTAAAGGTATACAATTTTCTACACTACACCTATCTCTCTCAGTTGGCTCGAGAGAATTTGTTAGAAGGGTTACCTGAGATTCAACAACAGACACATGGTGTATGTGGAGTTTGCTAGGAAAGAAAGCAACATGGTACTCCTATTTTAGATAGAAAGTCTTGGAGAGCAACCAAGGTCCACAACTGGTTCATGCGGATGTTTGTGGACCAATGAATACTGCATCGAACACTAGTGCCAGGTATTTCCTCTTGCTTGTTGATGATTTCAGTAGGAAAATGTGGGTGTATTTTCTCAAGGAAAAATTAGATGTGTTCAATGACTTTCAGAAGTTTAAAGCATTAGTTGGAAAAGAGTTAGGATGTCAAATCATAATTCTTAGGTCAGATAATGGGGATGAGTTCTGTTCAAACCAATTCATCAATTTCCGTGCTAAATAGGGTATCAAGCGTCAACTTACCACACCTTATATGTAAAGGGATATGTACTTCCGAGAAATCCTCCGTGCTGTTGAGCTTGACACGATCTGAAAAGTGCTCGATCCTTGTCCCGCAGAATAAATTGAGTGCGCAATGACTCAATCAACTCTGTGTGAGCCATTGGTGCAATTCAAGTTGTGTGATCCGATTTTCCTTGTTGGTTGCATGTTCCATTTGTATAGCTGGTTATGTGTTCCATTCTGCATTAAGGTGACGGGATTCCGTGATTTGTGGCCCGAACGATGCGTTCCAAGTTCAGTGCATGGCTAATACAAGATATGGTACTCCTGTGGAGTACTGAGATCTTTGCACCACGTAGTACGCTTGGTCGATTTGTGTTCCTTTAGTCGCAAACACTGCCTCGCCCGAAGCGCTCTTGTAGTACTCCAGGAGTTCTATAAAAGGGATGTGCTAGTCAGTCTGAAAAAGAGGGACACACACACCGTGAAGGAAAGCATGATTAAGGAAAAATACAGCCCGAGTTAGCAATGCATTAATTGAGCTTAGTTGGATCTAGCGTGTCAAGGAAATCATATGCTTGCTTGGATGTGAGTCTAGCGCAGAGGTACGAATTGAGACCGTGATCCAGATTAAGTCTATTGCATGGCTGGGAATGTTCTTGTGAGTGCATATATTCCGAAAGGCATGAATGTGGCATGAGCCGAGAGGTACTCAAGATTTGATATCTTGAGAAGTGACTTATGAGGTTTGGATATCTTGAGAAGTGGCTTCTAAGATATCATATCTTCAGGAATGGCTTCTTAGTGCGTCAATGATTCTTGAGTAGGGATTGAGAATCTAATGATCGCAGATTGCAGTCTTGTTGAGTTTTTTGTTATTTGGGTGCAACTCCTTGGTGGACACCTCAATGTCTAGGTTCAACATGACATGGTGAAGCTTATGTGAATCTCAGTGCATAAGAGTTGGGCTTGAGATCAGGTTCTAGTGTGTCGTATTCGAAGGAATGAACAGTATGGGTTTTGTTGTACTGTGTCTTCGTAGTGAGGCTAAGTTGGAACTAGCCGACATGAGTGTTGTTGCTGAGTGCTTCTTGGAGGGATGCACTATGCTATTCCGAGGTGTGCTGTTGGTGAGTACATTATGTAATCTGGGATTGCATTGAGCCATGTAGAGCACGACTCTATAGTTTTGAGTTGCAGCAGAATTGGGTGTTCCAACTCGGACATAATGAACCTGCGATAGTTGCGACGGATTGCGACTATGGTCTAGGAACATATGGTCTGGGATCTTGCTGGGAGAGACTGAGCTCTTGGAAAGAGCTATGCAACGGAATAGTTCCCATCCAGGATGGGGATGCAATTGTTCTTAGAACTGTGTAGTGACGAAGTCTTAGGAAGACATTCTGAGCACTAAGGCGAGCTAGGATTAGGCGAGTTGGATTCAAAACTACACAAGGCTTTGAACCGCATTGGTTGCGGGTACGTAAGTGGTTTCCTGGTGACAATGATACTCCCTCAGTGACAAGCATTCATACGGTTGATATACTGTCAAGTCGTCCATCATCCATTCTTAGCCTGTCTTCACCAACGTATGATATCACTTCTGAAAATGAATTCAATCGTTTCATGAATGAGTCAATGCGTGATCAGCTCAATGTGCGGTCTACAGGAGCAATGATGACAAACACTTCTCCTATTGTCACAATACCCATGGTAACTTCAGAGGTGACAATGACTTCAGAAGTGACAATGATGACTGAGTTGACAGTGAATCCAAAAGTTCACACCTCCTTCCTTGGCTGATATCTCAAGTGTCGAAGCGGAAGAAGCAAATGATCTCTCTAGAGGAGCTCAGCCTTGAAGAGATAGTCCCTCCAAAGGCTAAAGGGAAGAAAAAGGCAAAAGTATACTCAAGGTTGAATGTTGACAAGACTGGCCATAAGTATGCAGAGACTGGCATACCACTGCAAGAAGAAGGAGATGTCAATATGGAGGACTACACGGTAACAAAAAACCAACTTGGCAAGGTTATCGATGAAAGTGCAAAAGCGAATGCACAAGTGACATTGGATATCTTGGCTGGAAGACTGGATAAAATGGAGCAAGCTCGCAATATGTACAAACATAGGGCAGAGCATTATGCCACTGTTGTAAAGAGACTTGCAGGATCTCCAACTAATGCACAACTGCTGACAGTGATAAGTATTGAGGACCCAACTGTCAAGAAAGCTGAGTTGTTCGCCTCCAAAGGCAGGGTGTTGTATGATTTCGTTGAGAAGATCATAGAACACGGATCTCGGATCATAATTGCTGCGGACGAGAAAACTACCTTGTTGGCCAAGCTCACCATAGAGCTTGATAAAGAAAAAAGTGTACATTCCCAGGAGTGCAGAGATATGGAAAAATGCCTGTTGTCATGGTCACAGATGAAGCAGGTAAAGCTCAGTAAATTGGTGGAAGTCGAGGTAATTCTCGAGAAAGAAAAGTTCATTGAGGTAAGAGAATCCTTGAAACATCGAATTCAAGTAATGCAATCTCTTACGAAAGATCTCCACCAAGTGCAGGAAGATGTCAAAGGGCATCGTGTTATTCTTGAAAAAGGTATCAAGGAGTTACCAGGTCAACTTCTTGAGGAGAATCGTATCTTCCTACCGGCCACAGAAATATCCCAGATCTTCAAGGAAGCCATCATGAAGTTGATTGACAGTGCAGACTTTTTAGAAGCCTCTCTAAACGTCATTTGTGATACAAGGCTTACATTGGATAACTTGAAAACGCATCTTGACAGGTGCAAGAAGGTTCACTCATCTGCCATGAGATCGATCATGAGAATTCACACCATTGTGGATTACACCGTTGGTCCGGATGAGAAGTTCGTGTAGGAGACAAGGAAGAAATATGAAGACTTCCGTGCCCAAAGCAAGGAAACATGAAGAAGGTTCCTGATCTCCAGTGTTACACATTTTCGATGCATCCTTTTATGCATCTTGTAAATATTTCCTGACATCTTATATGTCTTTTTGTAAATTGTAATTGCACCAAGTTCGAAAATGTAATCTTTTGAAAACAAATTACACTTTGACTTTGGTCCAAGTTAGGTGAGATCTCCTAAAATTGCTCATCCAACTCTCCTTGATTTCCTCAATTAGATTCCTAATTTTTCTCATCCCTCTTTCTATATAATGTGAGAGATTTCTATTGTAAATTTATCCTTTAGTATTTTGCATGCTGCCCTTTTTGAAGCAGAATTGTGAAACTTTGTGTTTATACTTTGTGAATGAAATCTGATCAATAAAGAAGAAGATTGCAAACCAGACTTTGTATTGGATTCGATAGTCTTGTGAATTGATCTCATTTGGTGGTGATTAGCTTATGGAAGTTGAAGGACTCTAAGTAATTCATGTAAACTTTGTGTTACATCCTTTATTTAGATTTTCATTCGTGTTTTGGATATTATGGTTGAATGATCTACAAGACTTTGTGCTTGTAATTATTCATGCTCTTTGGATACTTTGGTCTGATAATCTACAAGACTTTGCGCTTGTAATTGTTCATACTGTTCGAGGAATTGTTGTGTCTAAGAAGACTTTGTGCTTCTAACGTGACAAACGACACACTTTTCACAGATCCACCTTTGAAAAAGCTACAGAACGACTTTGTGCTTTCGTGAGCTTTCCTTTTTATTTTACTAGTTTATTGTTAATCACTTCTGGTACCTCTACGCTTTGCTTTGACAAGATAGAGGTATTGGCATTTCTGCTTGTTAGTTTAGAGTTATTGTGAATTAAGAACTTCCAACAGTGAGGCATTGTAAACATTTTCTCTGAAAAAAGAGAGAAGGATGAATGTGACACCCCGCCCCCCTTCACCCCACCCCACTTCGTAAGTATTGTGTACATTTTGTAATTACTTTGTTTGTTTTACTATCGCTTCTGTCAGTAGTAAGAAGGGCAGCTCCCCTTTCTGAGAGGAGAGATTCACATCTCACATAGCTCTGGCTGAAGTCCTAGTTGTGTAATCTATCGAAAAGCTGATTACATAATTTTCACCCAACATTGTGCAGACTTACTATTTATAGCAAGTCTATCTTTTAGCAGTATCTGTCTAGCAGCAGTTCAATCTTTTGTAGTTCAGTTGTTCAGTTTGGCTTTCTGTTGGTTTTGATGTGAATTTACTATTTATAGCAGTTGGCTATTTTTAGTAAGTCTAATTTTAGCAGTGGCATCATTAGCGGTTTAGCTCAAGTCATCTTGCTATCCATCAGCTTCGGTATTGGCATTGGCTTTGGTTATCTCCATGGATTGAGTTTTATACTTAGTCAATTTCGTGTTTTTTCAGTTGTACCCCACACCTAGGCTTAATAACTTCATGTTGCTTTTAAAGAGGGGACATTAAGGGGTCAAGTGAGCATTTAATGATTTATTAAATGCTTTATTGCTGCATATTTAAGTTGGACGCCTAAAAGAGGTTGATTAATATTTTATTATTTCAAAAAGTGAAATGCTTAAAGTGGCGTCCCATTTGGAAGTTGAAGTGATTCAACTTCTTGGAATTTGAAGAGTCTCTTGTTGCTTCTTTTGCCAACTGAAGCCTATATATTAAGGCTTTATGATGAGCTGATTATGAATGTTTTGGAGAGTAACGTTACGCTGCTAGAATGAATTCAGAACCTGGCTAAGGGGAAGCTTAGCAAATCATTCTTTCTTCGGGCCTGAAACTATGGCTTCCTAGGAAGATTTCTGAAGACCATGCTTCATTCAGGAGTGTGGATAGTGCTTAATGGTGATTTTTGTTACAAGCAGATTGCTGATTTATAATCTGTTTGTACTGTTGTTGTAATTGGCTGAAGCAAATTTATACTCATAGCTTCGCCACTGATTTTTGTTTCGTTCTGGGTATTTGCCTGAGTTGTATGTCTGTGTGGGGCGCCCCTTTCTGCAAAGTTTGTGAATTTATCTCTGACTGCTGATTTTTCTAGAGAAGGTCGACTTCTCCAAGGAGGCCGTATTTTTCTATGGTTGCATTGGGATTCGAGCCTTTTGTTATCCTCTGTTTCTGGCTCGTTTCTTTGATGGAATATGGACGCCTAGCTCTTAGCTGTTGTTCGCCTGTGGTATGAGAGCTTTCGGAGCTGATTTGACAAAGATACGTCCAACTCTATGAGGTTTGATATTGCTGGTCTGATTTTCTATTAATGCTATTTCTATATTAGAGCTTCAATTCATCTTATATCATTGTAAATATTAGAGGAAGTGTTACTCTAACTGTTTAATATTTTTGGAAGCTTATCTATTTCATTTGCAGCTGTTCTTATTCTTTGTAAAGCTAGTTAGTAGTACTAACAACTCTTTCTTTATTTGTTGCAAGTTTATATTAGTTTTGCACTCCCACAATTGAGTGGTTGAGTTTTAGAATAAACATTTTTTTCTGTTTGTAATTTCCCCCCATGTTATAAGTAGTTGTGTGGATAGTATTCCCCCCACATTAATAAGTGGAAGAGTGGATTTAAAGGCTGGCTTGCCACCTAATAATTGTTGTAAACTCACCTGCTGAATAAGTGGAGTATTCCCATTGCTTGTGGATTCCTGCATCAGCAGATGAATTGTACTTTCAACTCTATTTATGCCTAACGATCCTCTAACCATATGCTATCACCTCGCCCACATTGGGATCTTGGTGAACATTCTTGGTTAGAGTTATCTTCTTTGCTAATTTGCATTTTGGAGCTAATGCTAATCAGTGTTTGGTTGTTGATTTGAATGTTAATTTTTAGGAAAAATTTAAGGGGGAATATTTCATCCTCGGAAATATCAAATATCCCTTCTTGCACGATTGACGGTCACCAAATAAGCCAAAGCTAATTTCAATGCTAACATGACTGAAAATAGGAACATTATAGGGAACATATGGCTTGTTGTTGCTAATCTTTTTCTTCCTCTTCAGTCTCTCTAATTTGTATCATATTGCAATCTTGTTGGAATATTTTATAATCCTTTAATTGTTAGTGGAAAAGTCTACTTAAGGAACTTGTCTCCTCTTCTGAAAAGTGTTGGATGTCAAGTACACCTTCATCATTCGGCTCCATTAAACCACTCCCTTCTTCTACCCATGTTTCTCCTCATTTCAACTTTGAATCGGAAGAAGCAACCTCTTCACTCACCACTTGATTTCTCAAGTCAATGTACTTTCTTCCTTTATTCTCTATTGAGATGGTGTTCCTCTTAAAATTGTGATTCGTCTTTGTTGCTATTAGTCATCTTTTCCCCAATAGTGCATCATAAATTTTCTTCTCTAAGGAGATAACTACAAAATTTAGCAAGAATTGTTGAGTCTTGACCGATACCTTTTGTGCCATTAGTATCCCTAATGGTTTAATTTCGTGTTGATCTACTCATACCAAATGGAAGGTTGGTGGCTAGAAGGTTGGTTTCCCAAGGCTTTTCCATGTATCTTCTGGCAATACATTTACTCTTGATTCTTCGTTGACAATTGCATTTGTCAAGGTTTTAACCCAAAATCTGCATATGCACAACCACTCGTCTCTTCCCCATGTTTATTGCTAGCAACATTGGATCGATGACTTGCTCTTCATGCAGCGGGGGTTCTATTATTATGTTTGTACTTGTACTTTTTAATTTTGGTCGTGCTTTACTTTATTAGTGATTGTTACTCTTAGTTGTGGCGTACTCTGTAGGAGTTTTGTCATTCTTATAGGTATAGTGTTTTATAACACTTGTCTCGTTATATTTTTATCAAACTCCGATTGTGTGGAGGTACTTACAATTTCATTGGAACCTCTTTGTTCCTTTCTATAGCTTGCTCCACTTCCACCTTTTCTTCTTAAAGTTTTTATTCCTTTGTATGAGGGTTTGGATATATAGCCTTCTTAGTTTGCGCTTGAGTGACGGCCAAAATTGCTTCATCTTGTCCTTCCACTTCTGTTAATGTTGCCTTTTTACTTTGGACAATGTATGTCTTCATGCTCGCTTGGACCACACCACTTGCACAACATTCCAGCCTTGTTCTGATTATTTTGACATTCTTCGGCGAAATGTCCCCATTCATTACATTTGCGACATTGTATCATGGGTCTTCCTTTGGCATCATATTGGATTTTGCTTCTTGCCCCACTGTTATTGTTAAACTAATTATAATTTCTTCTCCTATTGCGATACTCGCTAAGTGATGCATTACTTTTATTATTGTTTTGTTGCTTTGGTGTATTCGGTGGGGTAGATTGCTCACCTTGTGTGAAGAACACTTGTGTGCTTCTTGTTTTTAAGTTAAATGGGCATTCCTTAATGGAATGTCCTAGGACTTGGGAGAAGGCACACAACAATTTCTTAGGGTAGTTCGTTTTTATATGACCTTCAATTTTACATTTTGTACACCACAATTCATTATTTTATTTGGTAGCTTCTTTCTCTACTTTTAATTCCTTCATTCTCATCATATCCCCTCTCAGGGCTTGGACACTCTTCAATTCATTATCATTCCTTTTGTTTGAACTCTCATCTTCTTCTATCTTTATTTTTCCCTGAGAAGATGTTTTGTCCTCACTCTCTATATCCATTATAAGCATCAACATAGGAGGGTGGCACAACTTTCATCTTCTTCCTTAGCGAAGAAATCAACCCTTTGATGAACCACCTCTTCTTCAATCTATCCACATGTTGGTTTTCTAGTTTCACTAGCAATTCCTTGGCACCATGATTATAAGCTCACATTTTCATGTTTTCCTTGTTTTGTATTGTATATTTCTGCCACAATTTGATTGTTGTCTTGAAGAAGTTTAAATTTGTCCTCAAATGCCTTTTTCAATAAATCCCATGTGGCTTTAGAAGTTGCTTCAAGCTCCATATACCAGTCTATTGATATACCCAACAGGGTTGTTGGGAATGCTCTAAACCAATAAGCCCTATCATCCTGGCCATTGGCTACCCCTATTATGTCACATGTTTTGCAGTGTCGTATGGGATCCTTCAATCCATTTCTTGTGAACTTTGGAAAGTTTTGCCCCTCAATGTTCGAACTTGCTAGGGAAGTCGCAATCCTTCTTGCCTAGTGCACCCTTTATGGTTGGAATTTGGCTAGAGAGTTTTGATTTATACATGTTGATGCTTCTCTTTCACTCTCATCCACGCATGAGTCTCCTACTTGTCCTTCCTTAGTGTTCGTCAAACTCGGGTTACCCTCGAGATCTTTTCTAGGCTCCCTTCATCTTGGGGTTTTAGGATTAGGTCCTTTGATTCTTAGCTCTTTTGTAAGAGTTCTTCAATATGGTGTATGTTGTTCTCATATGTTTTTGTCAGTATGTAGGCTCTCCCTCCCCTTCCTCTTTGTTCGATGTTGATGGTATGGATGGTTTTTTGACTTGGTTGATGAGATCTACATACGCTTCATCGAGGATCAGTAGATGCCTTGCTATTTCCTCCCACTCTCCCTTTATATATTATGTGATCGTGAAGGTCTTTTTCTCTTGTCGACTACGACTTTGGCTTTCGCTTCATCTTTTTCTCTTGGATGGGCTTGGGCTTTCGGTCAGAAACCCTTCGGTTCCCTTGACTATTCCCTTCAATCTTCTCCTTCCTTCCCTTTGTTTCTTTATCCTTATGCATCTTCCAATTTTTTCTTCTAATAGTTCGTAACCACTTTGTGATCTTTTCCCTTCCTTATTCAGGTATAAGGGCATTAATTCCTTGAAGTGCGTCATTGGTTAGTATCGTGTTCCTCCTCTTCCCTTGGTATCTTTCCTTGTATCATTGTAGTATTTGCTGACGACACTATTCTTGTTCTTTCTTTGCATGGAGGTCTTGTAGAATGATAAAGTGTTGTGCAAGGAGTCTTGGTAATCAGTTCAAAAGATGGTCTACTTCATTGTTTACTTGTAAGTTATTCCAAATCATGTCTTGAGGGATCTATCTCCTAACAGCTTCACTCCGCACGTGCTCTTTTACTGATATGTCCCATAAGTTCACAAGATCTTGCGTCAGATCGTCTTCTCTTTCTTTGTTGGATTATACTGGTTTCTCTACTGGTTCCCTTAGTCTCCCAATTTGATTGAAGATTTGTTTACATTTACAATATTGCCATTTTTCTCGATCTTACATTGTATTCTACCATGATTCTTATAGACAATGGCACCAAATGTTTACTGCCTAAGTCTTTGTTTAATTGTCACAGAGTAAACATTATAAGAAACTGTATAATAAATGTCATTATAAGAACTCGTAACAACAATTACACAATGATGTATCAATATCTTTCATTAACAGTTTACACAATTTTTTTAGGGAACTTCCATAGATGCGATCCCCATTCTTGATTACAATAGGATTATATAAAGTGGCTGACAATTGTTGAGAACTACCAATCGTTAGCAATTTCCAACTGTTTACATTCGAGAACTAACTATTCTGACTACAAGTAAAACTAATATAATTATTTTGCTGACTACAGTCCTAGTTTTTTCCTATTTTTATTAAGCTTTCTTAGGTTAATAAAGTGGTTTAATTAGGTGAGTGGGTATTATGAGCTGTCACCATCCTACAAGGGAGTTCCCATTTGCTTTTTTGGGAAGATTATTTACTATGTTTAGACTGCTTGGTGGTCACTCTCTATTGGCTGGTTTTGCCACCTCCACCCTCTCCTTGGTCTTTATAATCTCACTACCTAGATTGTATTTTCACTATTGTTAAAGTTTTTTTGGAGAATTTCTAATGCAATTCTGTCATCTTGACATTTGCATATCTCTTAGAATCGTTGACTGACTTTTGTTTATGCATTTACAACTTTTATAGCTTAGAATCTCTTTTAAAAGGTATTTGGGCTATTCATCTAGTTTATATTTCTAAGAGTTACATTATCTCACCTCCATGAATTTTCATCCCCCTTTCTGGGAAAATACACAATAACAATAATATTTTATTAATTATGTGGCCCCTTTTATCGAAAATGAGAAATAATAATTAATTCGAATCCAAATACTCAATTCTAATTAAATTTATTTTCATAATAATTTCTCCTTAACCCATGGGGAATATAGGAATGGGTAAGTTGACCACAAAATTAAATTAGTTAAAAATGGGACATTACACACACACACACATATATTGCAATGCTTATTTTTCAAAACTAACATAAAATAATTCATATAACTTTTGTATTTACATTTTGGTGATCATTAGAATCTTACAAATTATTGTTATTACATCATTCTAAATTTGGATCTTGTTCATATTCTTGTCAACAGATTGTAGATGCCGATGATATAGCTTTGGGAAAGTACACAATTGATGATGTTATACTTCCCCTTCCTGGGTAAGCATTGCCTCTTAATGGAGAGTGAATTACACAATTGCAAAAGTTAATCTGGATAAAAGTTCATGTTCCTGGTTTATACTTGTATCGTGATATTCTGTTTTCGATGTGGAATGAAATTCTTGTTGCAGGTCAAGAATAATTTACCCTGCAAACGATATTGTTGAAACATTTCATAGTCTAGCTGGAAAGGTTTGTTTCACATGCTTTACTGAGAAGCAAAAAGATTTAGGGCATGCCTTGATCAGAAATTTTGAAAGTATGATTATTTTTTTTTTGTTTCTAGATTGTGTGCATATACAATACTTCACATGCATCGATTGTATAAAAGGTGCATCGTTTAGGTACTTTTGTATAAAAGAAGAAAAATAAACACTGTTTTGAGACTTGGGGTTTACAAGTTTAATGCATATATTTTAAAAAATTCTTTACAGAGTTGGAAATGCTTGTCTTATTGCCCTTTTCTTGAGAAAAAAGAAAAAATGAAACTGTCATCTTGTTCTTTGGTGATGTACTCTGAGTTCATTAGTTTCTATGCTTATAGAAGCTAATCATTGATTGGCAGCTACCCATTTCAATGCCTTTGCATATGGTTGTTAGTGTTTACTCCAGTAATGGTAATTCAATACACTATAGAAGTAAACTAGAAACACAGTGTCATTGAGTATATAAAAGCATTCACAGAACAGATATATGTATGAAGCATTGTAGTCTTTATTCATGTACTTGCAGTATTACATTATCATATCAACAACACTCCCCGACTATGAACCAAACAGCAACATAAATAGTTAACCGGCGTCGGTTGAGAGCACCAACCGTCGGCAACTGACAAGTACCAACTAATCCTGAGTGCTAACTAGTCCCGAGTTCTGACTAGCTTGAGTGCTAACTGACCCGAGTGCTAACTAGTCCCGAGTGCTAAACCCGGACAAAACATTATTTATTTATTCCATTATTATCTATTCCCAGTACGACCGACTACAACATTTATTTAATTAGTACGGTCGATTACAATATAATTAATTATTAACATGGCTGTCTACAGTTAGAAATCATAGCATTTGCCAAGGAGCTTTGAGAAATGCACATCATTACTGCCAGGGAAGCTGCATTTCTATTTCAGATATAATGGCAATTCTACTTCCCTACCATGAATGTTATTCTTTATAGAACGCATAATTTCTTGCAAAATATCTTCTTCTGTCTTAGAGTTGCTGGTTTAAACTTTATTTCTTCTCTTAGGTGATATTCACTCCAAACAACATTTTGTGGTGATTGGCTGGAACTTGCCAGCACTCTAATTTATAGGTGTCACATTCACTCTTGTTGTTGGTATACTTCCTAATAGGAAAGGCTGTGTTGCTTTATCTGATTTATCTTCAGTATTTGTCTTTTGTCTGCTTGTGTAATATCCCTTGCAACTTCTGATCTAAATTTTTGCCCTCAAGGAATAACGTTAGGTTCACTAAAGTGAAACAAAGATCTTGGTAGCTAAGAGCCCTCTAACACTTAAGGATTTTTCACGTAAAGAAGGATAGACCAAAATAACAGTGTTCATACTTGGAAACCACCGTAATCTTCCTAGCAAAATCTGGCCCAAGTTTGCCTCAAGGAATATCATCAAACACTTCTCTTACAAACTCTTTACTTGCTGATCCTGAGTTTTCAGTTTGCTGTGGGTATGTTCTTGATGTTTTCCAATTATGTAAATGCTTTGAAATGATTGCAAAGACAACTAAACAAGTATCTAGGATGAAATGCAGCTCTTCTTTGTATTTTCAAATGCAAATACATGAGTTTCTAAATGTGAATGCACACCTACAGCCAAGAGACATTTTTACAAACACTTGGCATGAAACTAATTCAAAGTAATGCAATTACATATGAAGACATTTTGCCAAATATATAGCAGCCAACTCCTTATACCTCCAATTCTATATTGCAATAACATGAGAGTGCTTACAACTGAAATGCAATCAGACTTAAACTATTGGAGTTTACATTCCTCTTTCATATGATCATGACTGAAACTTAAATGCCTATCAGCTGTATGACAGACAGCATTACATATGAAATCTAATATATGACTGTAATTACATACATGGATATGATACTGATAGAATCAGCAATTGATAACTATATGAATTTGAGCCTCTAAATGCAATACAACAGTAAAATATGGAACCTGATAATAAGCTGCTGCCACCATGAAACAATTCGATTCTCCTTAAATAAGTTGTTCTTGCCCTCCAAAGTATGGCGCCTTGACTCTTGAGTGCCCTACGAATCTCCCAGAATAAACTTAGAATTTTATTGAGCTCCTTCCCTTGAAATCGTCCTCTTCACACATAGCCGCCCCTGTTCTTGAAGTGTAAGCTTAGGATGAATGAATGCAGCAAGCTAGGTCCGCAAAATGATGATTAGAATGTTTGTTAAGTCCTCCAAAGTCCTTTGCTCAAATGACCATGATGAGATGGTGCTGGTTATTGAAATAGCACCAAATCATTGCTTCCAGATGTGCCGCCCCTGCTGTGGATGATAAGACCTCCAAAATAAATTATGGCAGCCTTAAATCTGTCACAAGAAGCATACAAGACCTTTGTCAAATTCTCCAAGATGATGTGCACCAAATCTATGATGAAATTGCTGCTCCACAAGGCTGCTATGATCGAATCGTGGTTTCTTCTAATAGCTGGAAATGCCTGATATGAAATATCAGAATGAGACTTTACACAAAACCCTCTTCAAATTGTATATGTCTTGAGTCAAGCAACTCCCAATTGATTATTACAAATCTGCTCAAATCCTTCTTGCATCGACCTCTCCACAAAGGCAATAATTTGGCCTAGGGCCACAAAATTATGGTGCAACTGAAAGGACTGGAGTATTCTCTCCAAGCTAGCTAGGCTTGATATCTCACAAGTGAAACTAGAATCAGCTAGGCTTGATATCTCACAAGCGAAGTTTGCCAAGCATTAAGCTCACCAAATGTAGAAAATGAAGTAGTCAACTCAACATGCCAAAATGCCCAACCAAAGCTTATTTTTTATGCTTTTTTCAATCACATCTCCAAGAAGCTTCTAGAAATAAAGTATTATTTTATTCAAGTGACTTTATAATATAATATTTATTTCAAGTCATTTTATTAAATTAATTAAATATGTCACCTTTTAATATTTAAGTGTTTAATAACCTTATAAATAACTAATTTAATAATCCACTTAATTTAATTAAAATAATCAAATAGTCATCCTTATGAAATATCATTAATTTGGACAACTTAATTAATTGATTTAATTTAATTAAACTTCATCCAAAATTGGGGACATGACAGTCCTCCCTTCCCAAAGGTTGCTTGCCCTCAAGCAATCCGGCAGTCTCCATCCATAATCACCACAACACCTGTCCATCACCACCTCGATCCCAAACAATCCTGTAAAGTACTCCAATCAACCAACAAACATAGCTGAAGCTCATGCCACTATCATATCGTGTCAAGTTGTGGAACCCAAGACTCATCAATGCAACTCCAAAACTCCAAACCTCATCATATGGTAACCAAGCACTGAGGTGACAATCCTCATGCAACCAAGTGCCCCAACAATCATCTCCATCTGAATCATACAAGCCTAATGCCCTGTCCTTCAACCCACCTTGCTGAAGCCACAATGATGAGCTCAAGTCCTGAACATGTGGGTCGAAGGATATCTGGTGAACACACCTCAAAGTGAAATCAAGGTGGAAACCATGTGCATACCTCTCTATATCAACAATGTCATTATCATGAATGCCATCTACTCCTGTGTCATCCTCAAGCCAACCCAACCCAAGTGGTCTCCTAAAGATGTGAATGACACCCAACCTGGGTGCATAGAAGCATATGCCTATCCCTGAATAGCTGCTATCATAAATCAGAACAGCACCCCGAAGTCTACCAATCAAATCCATGATAGAGCTAAATGTATCCTTGCTGCCCAAGGATAGAAACTCGTCACTACTCCATTCTCCAACATCCATGTGATCATCCCAACCAGCAACTGCTATCCTCAAGGAGCATCTCACCAAAGTAGAGCAGCCAACAATCCACGAGGGCAAAATCAAAGAGCTGCTGCCAATATACCTAACTCCATCCCATAGATTGAAACCACTCGACCCTCAAGTCTTATCATACAATTAGCGGTCACGCCCTTGGGAGCTCCACGTGCCTTCCCTCTAAGCACCACTCTTTGTCCTTTGGCCGTTCTAAACTTGAGCTCCATTGTCTGAAAGTTTTGTGAATATTCGCCCAATGAATGGAGCCACTAAATCCCCAAAATAGCATTTGTGGTTCCCAAATCTACTATATAGAAATCATCTATCACTATATAGTTTCTATTGTGACCTTTTC
Source organism: Sequoia sempervirens (assembly GCA_007258455.2). Lineage (NCBI taxonomy): Eukaryota > Viridiplantae > Streptophyta > Pinopsida > Cupressales > Cupressaceae > Sequoia > Sequoia sempervirens. The sequence goes on from VDFB02323884.1 coordinate 15,788, forward strand.
ACACATCGACCCATCGCCAATGGGGACCCCCAGTAGTCTGCTTGTTTTTAGGGTTTTGTCTCCTTGCAACGGTTTCGTGAGATCACCTTGTTAAGAGTTTCAAGTCAGTTTGCCGAGAGTTACCTGGGCCAAGTCAATAATCCATGCTTGAATCAGTGCATAGACATCATGGAAGCGCTCAGAAGGCCCAGGAAACGAAGATTGCCTGTGAATTTGGCCAATTCTGAGACTCCTACTTTTTAGGAAATCTTGCTTTTTCGCTTTTTCATTTTTGGCATTTTTGGACCAAATGGAGTTCCCTATTTTTTTAGGGTTTTGTTTTTTCTATTTTTAGAAAATTTCTATTTTTGGAAAGTTTTATATTTGGAAAGGTCTCAAATTCAAAAAATCAAAAATCCAAAAAAAAAATCGAAAAATCATTGAAAAATCTGGAAAAACAAAGTAAAAAGCATGAGAAAAAGTATCAAAAGCATGAAAAATCAGACCAAAAAGTATCAGATTCTGGAAAAAACCAGTTCAAAATCAATGAGATCTGAAGTAAAGTCATAGAAAATCAACTCAAAAGGAGTGAAATTCATGAGGAATCTGGTTAAGTCTGAAGAAATTCGCCATTTTCAAGAAGAAAAATGTCAAGAGGAAGATGTATGGAAGCTTTGGAAGTCTGCCAGCCATGAAGGAGAAGTGTCAAACACTAAGGAAAGTCCACCATGCTCAAAGGATGTCAAGTGCCAAGATCCTTGGAAGTCCGCCCTCACTTGTCTAGCACCCTTGGAAGTCCGCCCAGCCTCAAGGGAAAAGTGCCAAGAGCTCATGAAGTCTGCCCTCAATGTCCTAGCCTCCTCCAAAGTCCGCCATACACTTGAAGGGAAGTGGCAAGAAGCTAAGGAAGTCCGCCATGCTTGTCCAAGGTGCTAAGGAAGTCTGCCTAGGCACATGCGAGATTAAAAAAATCGAAAATTTCACTAAGTATTGGTGCCTAGTCAAGAAAATTTCGAAAATTTGCCAAGTGTAAGGGCCTAAAAAGGTGGAGAATCATTTCCAAAGGATAAAGTGTTAAGGCAAGTGCTAAAATCTCTGGAAGTCCGCCATGTTCAAAGAGATAATGCCAAGAGGTTGGAAAGTCTGCCCTCACCTTGTCCAAGTACTTGGAAAGTCCGCCATGGTCTATGAAGAGAGAAAATTACAATTTTTGCTAAGTGTTTGATACCTAGTCAAGAGAAATTCGAAAATTTTGCCTAAGTATAGAGGCCCAAAGGATGAAAAATTGAGGTTTTTGGCTAAGTATCATGACATTTTCAAGAGGTTAAGTGCTAAGTTTGAAAGGACAAGTGCTAAAGAAATTAGGCTGTGGCCAAGAATAAAATGAAGTGTGCCTAGCACAAAAGTGAAAGAGAAATTTAAATTTTGCCTAAAGTCTTGGATGTCTAGAGGAGAAGTTGGCCGAGTATACAGAGAAAGATGCATAAATCAAAGAAAGGAAGGATCGCCCTTGGCCAGAAGGAATAAGAATTTGTCGAGCGTCAAGGAAATTCACCTAATGAAGACATCCAGACAAAGATTTTTGCCTAGAAAAATTTGAAATATACCGAGCCAATTTTTTCCAATTTTCAATAGCAAATTACAATGAATCAAGCACCCGTTAAGGTTAGTTGAAAACCAAACGATGCTGAAAGTAACTCTAACCAGAATGTACACCAGGATCCCGATGTGGGCAAGGTGTGAGCATTGGTTAGAGGGTCTCAAAGGAAAATGCTGAAAAGAAACTCTAACCAAGAGATGCGCCGGCGAACGACGAACATTCGGTCAGAGGATCCCTATCTAACTGCAATACTGGAAAAAGCTCAACACCAAGCATGTGCTACTCAATCCATGATGGATAAGAGGCGACCATATGGCGGAGACTTATGAATTTACAATGCAAATTAAGAAAATAGGCGGCAAGCCAGCCTCTTCCACTTATTCAGTGGGCTGTTACAAACATGTGATTAACTGAAATAAGAAAGATGCTGACAGTACTACTGTTCAGCTTACAATAATAGAGTTTTCAGCAATTAAGCACAAGATAGAGTCTTCTCACAGCTGCAATAATGTATAAGATTATTCTCAATGCTCCTAATGTCCTTCTTTTCAAAACCTAGCTCAAATGAAGGATTCAATACACGCTGTTATAACAGAGCTATGACTGAAACTGGTAATCAGCATGACAGGAACTCAAGGAAATGCTCACAACACACTCACTACTTATCCAAAATGCATGGAAATGGATGCAAATGACTCCTAAGATAGTGGCGCCCAAACTAAAGACACAAAACAGACCTAAAATAGTGTTATTTATTTTCTGCTCAAATCCCAAGGCAACCAAATGGTACGACTTTATGAGAGGGGCGATTTCCTTCTTAAAATTCAAGTTCTGCTCATTAAAATCTGATAATTGGTGCAAAGGGGTGCCCAGCCTAGACAAGAAGATAGGAACAATACCCAGAATGAAATATTTTTGTATTTTTTGAAATATGAGTGAAACTTACAATCAGCTATGAACTCAGCAACTACAGAAAATCACATGAAAATGCATATAATTGAACTACAATTGCAACAACTCACTACAAAATGCACTCAAAACACAAGCAAACCTCTCCACTAGGTGATGTCTCACAAGCACGAAGTTGAGCCAAGCTAGGAGGCATTCATTCCTCGAAGCAATCCTCTCACCATTTCGGCAGCATAACTTTACTCAAGATGTTGGATGATGAAACTGAAGACCAAGACCTCCTTTTAAAGACTTGAGATGACTTTCCAGAAGCTTCTAGAAACCCTGCTTTTCAAAATTTGAGTAACTCCTTTTCCCTCCAAAAGTGGCGTCCTTTTTGCCTTAAGCAAATTTGACTTTTTTAAAATTTAAAATAACCTCTCAAAAGGCCCATTTTCAAACATTGATATTTGAGCTTAAGAAATAAAAAAACCTCATGAGGCACCACCCCTTCAAAGACCACTTTTAAAAACAACTTAAGTTCAATCACTAGGCTAAGGGGGGGTCAACAGCAAAATATAACATTACAATGACTTAATTAAAATTATTCAACTTATCTCTCCAAACGAGCCCCAAAGCCAAAGTTGAGCAAATCCAACTGAACATACTGAAGTAGAAGGTCAATCGAGCCGAAACCAACAGGACCACTGCCAGAAATAGAATTTACTAAAAATAGTAAATTCGTGAAAGTGCTCAGAATGCCAGGAAGAACACATCACCGAAAAGCTCACGAAAACCCAGAAGGAACCGCAATTCAAACGCCAATCCGTGAGCACAAGAAACCACCAACCAAGAAACCCTAATTTTCACCACCGAGAAGCCTACGGGTCTCCAGAATAGGCAAACGGTCAATCAGAAGAAGTCATGCTTGAGAAAGGGACATTACAGTCCGCCCTCCCCAAGATTGCTTGTCCTCAAGCAATTGTAAACTCGGATGCTGTAGAATCTCCTCATTTTCCCAAGTTGCGTCCTCCATGGGCAAGTTCTTCCACTTCACCAAATACTCTCTGATTGTTCTTTTCCTCAAAGAACGCTCTCTGGAATCAAGAATCTCCTCAGGAATCAAAACTAACTGTCCTTCTTCATCCAAGGGTGGCAATTGTGATGAAGCAATAACATTGTGTCCAAGTGCCTTCTTGAGGCGAGACACATGGAAGACATTATGCACTTTGCTACTCGAAGGTAGCTCCAACTCGTAGGCTACAGCTCCCACCTTTCTGATAACTTTGAACGGACCATAGAAGCGAGGTTTGAGCTTCTCAACTCCACTCTTCTTGATAGTAGACTATCTATAAGGCTGTAGTCGAAGATAAACCATATCTCCAACCTCAAAAGAGCGCTCAACACGCCGCTGATTAGCGTACATCTTTTGCTGATTCTGTGCAATCTGCAGATTGTTCTTCAAGGATTTCAATATATCTTGACTTTGTTGTAGCATATCCTTGGCTTGAGGGGCTTTGCTATCTCCAAACACCAAATCAACAAAGCTAGGGGCCTCATAACCATAAAGAGCCATGAAAGGTTACATCCTTATCGACATGTGGAAGGAAGAATTGTAGCAATATTCACCTAAGTGAAGCCATTTCACCCATGCCCTCTGTTGTTCTGAAACATAGTTCCTCAAATACCCTTCCAACCATTTGTTTACTACCTCCGTTTGCCCGTCAGTTTGGGGGTGATAACTAGTGCTTGGGGTAAGCACTGTACCACTCATTCTGAAGACCTCTTGCCAAAAGGTGCTTAGGAACTTGCTGTCCCTATCACTCACAATGTTTCTTGGCAATCTATGCAACCTAAACACCTCATGAAAGAACAGGTCTGCAACTTGAGCTGCTGAAAATGAGCTAGTAATGGCAAAGAAATGAGCGAATTTTGTCAATCTATCTACCACAACATAGATACAATCTCTTCCTTGAACTTTGGGTAACCCTGTGATGAAGTCCATTGAGATGCTCTCCCACTTTTGGTTGGGAATGGGAAGAGGTTGCAGCAGACCAGCTGGAAGTGTATGCTCATTTTTATTCATTTGACAAATAGGACACTCCTGAATGTAACGCTGAACTTCACCTTTCAACCCCTTCCAAGAAAACCTTTCTCAGATCTGCCTATAAGTCTTGAAGAATCCCTGATGACCAGCAAGTGGCATGTCATGAAATGTCAACAAAATTTTCTTCTTGAGCTTAGAATCAACCACCACAAAGATTCTCCCTTTGTATTGTATCAGCCCTTCAACCACCTTGTACCTTTCGTCATGAAAAGTACCCTCCATAATGCTGGTTGCAAACTGATCTTTGGCATAATCAGCAAGCAAGGTATTCTTCCAATCAGCAGTAAGCTCACATAATGAGCTCAAATGAGGTCTTCTGGATAGCGCATCAGCCACTATGTTGTTTTTGCCTTTGACATACTCAATGTCAAAATCGTAAGCTTGAAGCTTACTCACCCACTTCTGTTGTCTCTCATTCAAATCCTTCTAATGCATGAAATGTTTGAGACTATTATGATCAGTCTTGACCACAAACTTACTCCCCACCAAGTACTGTCTGAACTTGGCTAATGCATGCATGATTGCAAGTATTTCCTTGTCATAGATAGAGTAGGTCTTCTCAACTCCTCTTAATTTTCTGCTCTCAAACACGATGGGATGTTTATCTTGCATTAGAACAGCCCCAACACCTTCACCGGATGCATCACACTGCAGCTCGAAGGGCTTGGAAAAATCTGGAATTGCAAGAACAGGACAAGAACTCATTATCTTCTTGAACTTATCAAAAGTACTCTGTGCTTTTTCTGACCAGCAAAAGGCTCCCTTTTTCGTAAGGTCAGTAAGAGGAGCAGCATTCTGAGAGTAACCCTTCACAAACCTTCTGTAAAATCCACAAAGGCCCAAGAACCCTTTCAAGTGAGTCAAGTTCTCAGGAGGTGGCCAATCAACAATAGCCTTGATCTTTTCTGGGTCAACCTTCACACCTTCAGCACTGATGATGTGGCCAAGGTAAAGCAGCTCCATTCCAAATTCACATTTGGATTCTTTGGCAAACAAGCTCTCTGATTCCAGAATGTTAAGCACTTCTTCCAAGTGCTTGAGATGTTCTTCCCAAGTCTTGCTGAAAATCAAGATGTCATCAAAAAATATCAACACAAACTTTCTCAACTGCTTCTGAAAAACTCTGTTCATGCAAGATTGGAAGGTGGCAGGAGCATTAGTCAATCCAAATGGCATGACTAAGAACTCAAAGTGACCATAATGACATCTGAAGGCTGTCTTTTCCACATCAGATCCTCTCATTCGAATCTGATAGTAGCCCGACCTCAAATCAATCTTCGAGAAGAACTTAGCTCCATGTAGCTCATCAATGAGCTCATCTATCCTTGGAATTGGATACCGATTTTTGATGGTGCTTTGATTCAAAGCACAATAATCAACAAACATTCGAATGGTACCGTCCTTCTTTACTAGAACAACAGCTGAGGCAAAGGGACTCTTACTTGGACGAATGAAGCCCATCTCCAAGAACTCCCTAATGTTCTTTTCAATCTCATCCTTTTGCTTTTTGGGGTACCGATACGGAGTTGTGATTACAGGCTTAGCTCCTTCCTTGAGCTCTATGACATGTTCTGAACCTCGATCAAGAGGTGGTCCAGGAGGTAAATCAGCAAACACTTTACTCTTCTTGGTGAGTAAAGACTGAATATCTGGAGGATACTCTCTTTTCGTTTTAACTGGACTAGCTAGAAGAATCATGCACTGCACAGCCCACTCCACTTGGTCATGACGTATCAACCTTGCCATCCTCTTGAATGACACAATCCGAGGGCCACCATTAGACATTCCTCTCAACACCACCTTCTTTCCATCGGATTGAAATTTGAGTTCCATGGTTTGCAAATTTAAAGAGATCTCTCCAAAAGACCGCAGCCACTGAATGCCAAGGACAACATTTGTATCTCCAATATTAACCACATAGAAGTCATCCTTGACTTCGTAATTGCCCAATTGCATTGACATGTTGGGAATCCTCTTGGTGCATGAGATGTGAAACCCATCAGCAACCATAACTCTGAAACCTTCAAAATCTTCTGTTTGCAGCCCTTTCTTTGCCACCACAACTTCGTCTATGAAGTTATGTGTTGCTCTAGTGTCAATTAGAGCAACTATACATTGCCCTTTGATCATCCCACGAACTTTGAAAGACTCATTCTTTTGGAAGCTCGAAAGTTGAGCCAATGTACCACCACTTCCTTTTTCACTTTCAGACTCTTCTGGAGCTTTTTCTTCTTCGCTGTCCTCAAAATCAGTTTGCTGATCAGAAAAATCAGAATTGCTTTCTTTAACTGTATAGAACTCAATTTGATGGATTTTAGCACCTTTTGGGCAAACATGATCTTGGGACCGTTTCTCCCAACAACGGAAACATAACCCCTTTCTTCGGAGTTCATTGATAGTCTCTGGATCCAATCTTGTGCCATGAGGTTTCTGCTGTTTGAACTCCTTATGGTGAGGCTTTTGATGAAGCTTTTTCCCTCTATCCCCTTTGTGAAATGATGGTTTGGAATGGAACTTCGCTTTGGGAGCAGCCCACTCCATGCTTTCTTCATTGCCTCTTGTAAGGAAGGTGGATCAAAAGCTTTAATCCAACCTTTGAGAGGCTCCATCAATCCTTCGCTGAACAGGATCACTAATCTTCTCTCCGTGATTCCAGTGACCATTACTGAAAGTCTTTGAAACTCAGCTATGTAGGCATCAACCGTGCCATACTGTCTCAACTGTGCTAACTCCCTGAAATGCACTTCTGGATCCTTCTTCTCGAATCTCTCAATGAGTCTATTAGTGAACTCATCGTAGGTCGTGATAGACCCATGACCTAAGGTGACTAGGCCATGGTACCACCACTCATGCGCCACCCCATCTAGGTGTAGCATAGCGAACTTAATCGCTTCTTCTTCAGCCATTGGTCTAAGAGCAAAATAGTTGTCTAGCTTCTGTATCCAAGCTCGAGCAGAACTATTATCACTTCCATCGAAGTGTGGAAGCGTAACCTTGTTGATAGCTTGATGCAAGTCTCCTTGGGCTGGAGTTCTTCTTTGGTCATAATTTTGCCCTTGGCCTCTATCCTTCCTTCTATACTCCATGTAATCATTGAAGGACATGTCAAGCTTGACTTCATCAGGAAGGGTGTCATATTCAGTGCGGCCTATCCTCAGCTTCTCTAAAGATGAAGCATTTTCTTCGGGATCAGGATGTGGGTTTGCTGGTGCCAAAAACGAGGGTTTGAATGGTCTAGCAGAGATGTATGTGCTGCTCGCTGTAGGTTGGACAACATGTCCATTATGCTGGTTGGAAGCACTATGCTCACCGGCATGCATTGTGTTGTTTTGTGGAGTATTCTGACCCAATCTCCCCAACATGAGAGAAAACATATCCAACAAAGCATCCATCTTCTTATCAAGCCCTTGACATAGATTGGCCGAGTTGTCTATACCTTTCCCACTGTCACCTCTGTTGCCAAAAATCCTCTCATTACCCCCTAAAGTCCTTTCACTATCCCCCATTTCTGTCTCTTGAGAAGGCTCCCAATTAGCCCTCAAAACCTCTGATGCTGTCTGACCTTCTGGAGCCTGATACAACTGTGTCTAAATGGTATCCCTCTTGTATACCCTTGCCAAGTACCTCTGTTCTCTGTCGCTCATAGGAGGCTGATTTCACAGGATGGCAGGATGCGTGGCTCTGATACCACTGAAATATACCGAGCCAATTTTTTCCAATTTTCAATAGCAAATTACAATGAATCAAGCACCCATTAAGGTTAGTTGAAAACCAAACGATGCTGAAAGTAACTCTAACCAGAATGTACACCAGGATCCCGATGTGGGCAAAGTGTGAGCATTGGTCAGAGGGTCTCAAAGGAAAATGCTGAAAAGAAACTCTAACCAAGAGATGCGCCGGCGAACGACGAGCATTCGGTCAGAGGATCCCTATCTAACTGCAATACTGGAAAAAACTCAACACCAAGCATGTGCTACTCAATCCATGATGGATAAGAGGCGACCATATGGCGGAGACTTATGAATTTACAATGCAAATTAAGAAAATAGGCGGCAAGCCAGCCTCTTCCACTTATTCAGTGGGCTGTTACAAACATGTGATTAACTGAAATAAGAAAGATGCTGACAGTACTACTGTTCAGCTTACAATAATAGAGTTTTCAGCAGTTAAGCACAAGATAGAGTCTTCTCACAGCTGCAACAATGTATAAGATTATTCTCAATGCTCCTAATGTCTTTCTTTTCAAAACCTAGCTCAAATGAAGGATTCAATACACGCTGTTATAACAGAGCTATGACTGAAACTGGTAATCAGCATGACAGGAACTCAAGGAAATGCTCACAACACACTCACTACTTATCCAAAATGCATGGAAATGGATGCAAATGACTCCTAAGATGGTGGCGCCCAAACTAAAGACACAAAACAGACCTAAAATAGTGTTATTTATTTTCTGCTCAAATCCCAAGGCAACCAAATGGTACGACTTTATGAGAGGGGCGATTTCCTTCTTAAAATTCAAGTTCTGCTCATTAAAATCTGATAATTGGTGCAAAGGGGTGCCCAGCCTAGACAAGAAGATAGGAACAATACCCAGAATGAAATATTTTTGTATTTTTTGAAATATGAGTGAAACTTACAATCAGCTATGAACTCAGCAACTACAGAAAATCACATGAAAATGCATATAATTGAACTACAATTGCAACAACTCACTACAAAATGCACTCAAAACACAAGCAAACCTCTCCACTAGGTGATGTCTCACAAGCACGAAGTTGAGCCAAGCTAGGAGGCATTCATTCCTCGAAGCAATCCTCTCACCATTTCGGCAGCATAACTTTACTCAAGATGTTGGATGATGAAACTGAAGACCAAGACCTCCTTTTAAAGACTTGAGATGACTTTCCAGAAGCTTCTAGAAACCCTGCTTTTCAAAAATTTGAGTAACTCCTTTTCCCTCCAAAAGTGGCGTCCTTTTTGCCTTAAGCAAATTTGACTTTTTTTTTTTTTTTAATTTAATTTAAAATAACCTCCTCAAAAGGCGTCCATTTTCAAACATTGATATTTGAGCTTTATAAGAATGTAAAATAACCTCATGAGGCACCACCCCTTCAAAGACCACTTTTAGAAACAACTTAAGTTCAATCACTAGGCTAAGGGGGGGGGGGTCAACAGCAAAATATAACATTACACATGACTTAATTAAAATTATTCAACTTATCTCTCCAAACGAGCCCCAAAGCCAAAGTTGAGCAAATCCAACTGAACATACTGAAGTAGAAGGTCAATCGAGCCGAAACTAACAGGACCACTGCCAGAAATAGAATTTACTAAAAGTAGTAAATTCGTGAAAGTGCCCAGAATGCTAGGAAGAACACATCACCGAAAAGTTCACGAAAAACCCAGAAGGAAACCGCAATTCAAATGCCAATCCGTGAGCACAAGAAACCACCAACCAAGAAACCCTAATTTTCACCACCGAGAAGCCTACGGGTCTCCAGAATAGGCTAACGTTCAATTAGAAGAAGTCATGCTTGAGAAGGGGACATTACAAAATTTGACCGAGCAAGAGAAAATTTGACTTTGGCAGAAGAAAATAAGCTCAGTGCAATTAAAAGTTCGCCATGGCAAAGAAAAATAAGGATCTAGCATAACAATTGTCGACGGAATGGCTTAAGTTTTGACTTGGCTAGATGAAATTGGGAATAAAATTGGAAAATATACTTTTAGCCGAGAAAAATGAAGAGAAAATCGAAATAGCCATGGGTCCAAAATGAACGGGTTGGAATAAATTAAAATATTTTAATATTTTAATAATTTATTTCAACTACTTGGAAATTTAAATGCCTTGGGCAAAATCGAATTCGCCATACGAGAGTTGGAAGAAAATAAATTGTGCCGACCAGAGATGAAATCCGATGGGCAAAATTAAATTCACCATGAATTTAAAACTTGGAAGGGTCGAATTTAATTAAATATTTAATGTTTTGTTTCAAAATTTGAAAAATCAAAGATAAACATTCAAGCAAAAAAATCGAACTTTTGAAGATCAATGAGATTTGCCCGGATAAACTCGAGACGGATTCTTTTTGAAAAATAAAGGAAACTTGCCTATTTGAATAAATGAAAACGAATTGAGATCGAGAAACAAAAAGTCAGTTGCAAAATATATTAAATCCTTCAGCATTATAATGAGTTTCAACAACTCATTTTTTCACACACAGCTGAAGAGAAATTTGATCTCTCTTGAAATTATCAGGCAGTTAATTGTTCAGTAGGCAAGATCGAATTTTCCAGAAAGAGAATTAATGTTATGCTCTTCTGTGCAAGAGGGGTGCTCTTCTAAATTATCAGAATTTAAATCTGATTTGCAGCCAGCAGTCTTTTTCTGAGGTTTGATGTTCAATCAAGTTGATTTGCCATTCTTCTTCTGTCCTTTCATCTTAGCGAAAGTTCTGGCTAAAATTTTCAACTTCATCCATTTATTTTCAGCTTGTTTTTTCGCAGCAATTTAATTATTTAACCAGTTGAAAGTAAATTTCCAAATCCAAGGCATGAGAATAAATTAATTTAAAAAGTCTCCATATTAATGTTAATTTTCTGACTGCAGGTTGATGACCATTGTGGGCGAATCATCAAAGAGACCGGCAAAAATGACATTCGCCAGCAAAGGTGCCCAGCGGGAGACTAAAATCAATTCAAAATGGAAGAATGTCGTAGACACCGATCTCGGACATGTCAACTTCGATGAGTTCAAAAGAAGAGTATATGGACAGAATGGATTGCCAACACCGATAGCCAGGCGGATGATCAGAAACGGGATTTTCCAGGCAGCAGGATTCCCGCTACAATAGACTGTGCAGAATTGATGGTGGAATGTGCTATCCATTATGATGCTGAAAAGAGGCAGATCATTGCACCAGATGGCAGAATTTTGGCACACTTAGGCGAGATGGCAATACAAGAAACCTTCGGCATCCCAGAGCATTCACAGACGGTCTATAAGACCAAAGAGGAGGCCAAGAGGTTATATGACAGCCAACCGGACTTATGCACTACAACTGTTAACAAGGCATGGTTGGACAAACCGAAGCCATCAATAAAGAAGATGCCCAAGAGACCTTGCCGGACGGACTTCGAAGAAGATTTTGGAGATATCATATTGATGCTGAACAGAATAGCTGGCAACCCACAGGGTGCATTTTTTGAGAGCTGGATGTACTACTTCATAGATGAGATCATTTTTTGCGTGAAAATGTTCAATTGGTCACGGATGATAAGTGACAATCTCCATGAGCAATTGATCAATATGGAAGAGACTAAGTCTTTCCATATGAGCTCGTATGTTGTCTACTTGTTGGCCAGATCATATAAGTATCCAGGACTAACTTGCAAGGGAAAAGTTGGCAGCGGAGGAAACGAAGTCAAACCTTACGATTGTTACCCGCAACTCCAGTTGAAGGAGAAGTCTCATTTCAGAAGGGCACATGATGCATTCTTAATGCATATCACCAGAACACTTCAAGGGGGAATACATCAGAGGTTGAGTCACGAGGCGAAGAGTCTAATCAGTAAATATGGGTCCTGGTTCATCCAATTCCCAAAATTTACATATATCAGGATCCAAGGATTTACTAGAAATCCCTATAAGTTGCCCATTTATCTGACAAATCGGATGGTTTTGCTCGAAGTCCTGAGGCAACTAGAAGAATATCAGAACATTTAGAGGCCAACCAAGAAGGCATCTATTACATTCCCATTGTTCATCGGGAATATGTTGGCATCTTGTCCATCCTCACAGGCAGCTGAGAGTGCTAGATTGGAAATCCAGTGGTACCCATTTACAGCCTACAAGTCTAGGGTCAACTTTGACCCACATCATAATATTCGGGCAGTAGAAGGGAGAAAGTACAAGCACAGAGTGGAACTGGAAGACCTCTGGGCTGATGCCGCTGATGAGTATGAAGTCAGACGAAGATTGTGGTCCAGAATGTCACTAGACTTCATGAGGGCAATTGAGTTCTGCCGGATACCTGATCAGTTACAAGATGATGGGAACTATATCCAGCTGCGCTTCGAGGAGAGTCAATCTCTTCCTTCCGTGAGATGGTTAGAACTTGAGCATGCGGACTTAGCAATGCTAATGAGGCCAGTAGTCAAGTATTCTCAGTGGTGGGTTGATCATCATGTCCAATAAATGAGGCAGAGAAGAATAACGCTCACGTATGATCTACTGAGCAAGACAGAGTCATATTCTTCCAATGCCGGTGCTTCCCATCAGAACTTGGTTGAGATTGGAGAGAAAAAGAAGGAAATAGTTCCGAGTGCAGAGCCTGCTTCCAAAAGGCAGAAGGGAGAACCATCTCGTTCAGCAGCATCCCGGAATATTGATGAGCTGATGGCTACTATAGATGAATCTTTGGTGGAAATAATTGTACCTCCTACAGTTCAGGAAGAGAATGATGAACCTATTCAACCGGATGATGAGGAGCCCTTGTCACCTACAGGCACGAAAATACTTGGTTCAAACAATGAGATAGAAGTCCGAAATAATGACTTCGAGGAGGGAATGATTTCCGCTCTTAGAGAGGTTGTGGATGTTCCGAATGAGGAAGAGGTTCAGGTAGAAGATGGAATCGAGCAGCCAACCATTCCAAATTAGCTGATAGAAAGAATGAAGATTCAACCACCTGCAGAAGCCCAAGAGGAAGATGATACTGCAGATTTCTTGTCAAGGTTGGAGCAAGTTGCAATCAAGAAGCCTGCCAAGAAATTCTCGACTATTCAAAGGGACGAGACAGGCAGCCGTTCCGTACACATTGCAGTACCCATAGTGGACAAGCCACAAGACGAGATTACTCCTCAAGAGTATGCCATAACCACTGTAGATCTTGACCCAACCTCAAAAGGCCAAGAAGTGGAGGAATTAGATAATTCCGTCTCAACCATCAAAGCGAAATTGGAAAAAGAAGTGGCTAAGAAGAAAGAGTATAAAAAGGAGGTTGAACGCCTTAAGGAGTACATACAGCATTTGACCCAGCCACTTGATCAGGGTAATGCGGCAGCTCCTTTCCTCCTTGTTGACGTGGTTTTTGAGACCGCACCAACACAGAATAAAGTTTCCCAACGGATACTCTATCCTCTTTTGAACAAAGTATTCAGCATGCTAAGATTGTGAGTGAGTTCATGCTTTCAACTCCAAGGTTCCGAATACTTAGAATACCCTCAGTTGGTTTGATGTGAGTTGTTGTGTTCTCACGAGGGGACTTACACAATTGTTCGACAGTTGACAGCAGACAGTAGACTAAGGGCTTTCATGTAATTCAAATGATTTGGCCGGTGGGCACAAGTTTCCTAATTCTAATCGGAAATGAACTGAATTAAAAGGGTGTAGGGCCTAAGGAGTTAATCTTCTATTTAAGGACGGGACGTGGGATCAATCTCGACAGACTTCGACCAGACTCTGCTCCGCCTCACGTTGGACAACTTACATAAAGTCGGTGCAATCTTCAAGGGAGTGACAAGAGGTTTTCAAATTATAACTCAACATGTAAGCACCATCAGAACGACGCATACAAACACATGAATTACAATCGAAGTTAAGTTTGTAAAGTTTTCCAGTTGACCACACAAGGCTAGCCTGCCGTCAGCAAGCCGCTAGTGGTATGGATGAAGTTGCCTCAATCAACACCACAAGTCCACAACTAACATCTACTTGCATGAAAATGAAAACTATTTTAAGTCACTTCAAGATGCTACGTGAATTGGAAGGACGAAGAAGCCTCAACAACTATTCACAAAAAGAAGAATTCACCATCAATGAAAATTCTTTTATTATGAAAGCATACATGACAACTTCTTACGAAGTATCCAAAGGGAAGACTTTCCTTCCTTTTCAATCTAAACTATCAACTATCTAATTGCTCTCTACTCCTTCTCTACTATCCTAACTCTGATCTAATTCTCCTTCTAATGAGATTACAAATGAGGGGGACTCCCCCTTTATATAGCTAGCCCAGTCCAAAAGATGGCTAGGGTTACAATCGCTGGATGGCCTAGATCGTGCCACCTCAGCCCTAAACAAGATTTGCCCTAAAAACCGCCACAAAGGAGAGGGGTAATAAATGCGGCATTAATGTCCACCATCCTTCTAGAAGATTCCAATTTTGAAACGCGTTCACACTGCCCTTGATCTTCTTCTTGACGTTGTTCTTCGACTTCTTTGTCACTTGAGCTAACACTTAGCCAATTTCTTGCAACTTTTTCTTCCTTCGAGATTGAAACTCGTAACTTTATCTTCCTCCGAAGGTTGTGATATCATCGTGCTTCACCACTTCCAGACATCGTGCTTTGGCCTCCACACTTCTCCTGCAAAACAAGCAAGGAGAAGAGAATTAGAACATTTCATAATGTGAATTCAATTTACTTACCAGGATTCTCACGCTTTGATCTCCAAGGGCTCATCGTTTTCCTTAGCCAACTTTGCGTTCAAATTCTTCATGCCTTAGCCAAATTTTCAACCCATCTTCCTCAAGGGCGTATCATTGTTGACAATATTAACTTTAACTGCATCTTCAAGAAATTCATTTCACCTGCTGGAGCTCTGACAACTTTGATTTTATCCATCTCTTGGAAACACATTTTCCTCACACTTGCCTTAGAAAATTTTTAAAATTTTCCCTTAGGAAAATTCATCAACCTGGTGCCCATCAAAAATCTTCACCCTGAAGGCCGAAGCGAAGCATGGAAGACTTTAAAATCAACTCCTCATCAACAATCTTTGATACCCAGAAGAAAATTTCCTCCAGAACGCGTCGAATCCATGTACCCAACGAACGGGTTCATTTAATTTTCTGGAATTTTGAACCTTAGAAAATATTCTTCTGTCAAATTAAATCCATTCTTCGCCTGCGATCATCTTGTGTTGCTCCGACTTGAGAAATTTGGATTCATCGTGCATTACCATCATTCTTTGACTTCACCTCTGAGGAAATTTGCTCGTGCTTCGAAAAATTCCATCACCTCTCCAGACTTAGGCATTTTTCTAAGGGAGAACATTTGTGCCTTAGAAAATTTTAAATCACTTTGAAAATTTTGCCTTAGAGAATTTTATATCCAACTCGATCAACTTTGCCTGTGAAAATATCAACTTAGAAAATTTCATGAAGGCGCCTAGCATACTTTATCTTGCACTCACCACCTTGGATTTTATTTCACACTTAGAAAATATTTTCATTTGAAGCTCCAACGCCTTAAGAGAATTTTTTTTTTTTTATTACATCATCTTTTATCTCACTTCACACTCTAAGCGCGTAGCACACTTGAAGAAAATTTGAAATCACGCCTAGCATTTTGTTTTCACCCCACATGCCTTAGAACTTTTCTAACACCTACCACCCTAGGCGCATATAGCACCTCAAGAGGGATATTCACTTTACCACGCCTTAGGAAAATATTTTCAACTCTTAACACTTTCAACGCCTTACAATATTCATTCACTTCACCTTGCATTTTACCTTAGGCGCATATCACATAGCAAGTTTTATCCTTTCGCTTTACTTTCACACTCTTCATTTACCTTTCAGCTTGGGCGCATATCACATGTGTGAAGGCTGAAGCATTTACAACGCCTTAGCTAGTGACCTTTCAACTTCTCCATTTTTGTCTCCATATGGCCCCATTTGGGCGCATTTTACTATGTGTGAAGGATGAGAATCTTTGACCTTTTTGACTTCCTTCTTGTTAACTCTTCTTGGGCGCATTTTGGACATGGTGGAGGATGAAAAACGTTTGACTTCTTTGACCTTTTCTCTCCTTGGGCGCATTTTGCCAGTGGAGGAGGATAAGAATTTCATACTTAGAAAATTTCATGCATGTTATGCTTGAAGGTGGGCGCATTTGATGCCTCTAGGAGGATGAATCTCATACTTAGAATTTTTGGCATCTTGCTTGCATATGGGCGCATTTAGCCTATGCTGAAGGATGAGACACTTTGACTTTTCCTTGACTTTCTTGTGAGTGGGCGCATTTGTTGCCTTGAGAAGGATAAAACTTGAAGTATGGGCGCATTTCACCTATGGAGGTGGATGAACTTTCAAGCGCCACCTTGACTCTTGTGAACTTGGGCACATTTGGAGGTGGCAGGAGGATGAAACAAACACTTAGAAAATTTCTTGATGTTTCCTCATCAACTTGGGCGCATTTTACCCAGGCAGGTGGATGAACTTTGTGCCTTAGAAATTTCTCAACTTCAGCTGAGGTGGGCGCATTCTGAGGGTGGTGAAGGATGAACTCCAGACTTAGTCATTTTTCCTAACTTCTGCCAACTTCACAACATCCTGCTATTTATAGTAAGTCTCTTGATTTTCATACCCCGGAAGCTCAGAATGATTTGAAATTTTGAATGCTGGATCTTCACGACTTCATCAACCTGTTGACACTACTATTCTTAGTCAGCCTGCTATTTATAGCCCATTTCTGGAGGTGATTTACTATAAATAGTAACTGCTTGTTTCTGGTACTTCCACAGCTCCGATTGACTTGAAATTTTAATGAGGTGCTCCTCACCACGTGACCTGCCTGTCGGCATCAACGCATGCACCTGACTTGCTATTTTTAGCCTGTTTCCAAATTGACTTACTATAAATAGTAAGTGCTCCGTTTGACTTGAAATTTCACCAGCAGATAGCCTGAAGAATGCTAATTGCAATAGTTTATACCGGTTTTCGAAAATTCTGACTTTTCGCCCCTCTTTTCAGGCTCCGAAGTTGGAAACCCTAATTCACTTTGCATGCGTATCAAAAGATCTCTGTTTGCTCTCGTTTCTGTGGCACTGTGATCAGCTCGTGATTCGGAACTGTTGGGAAGCGGCTGCCGGGACATACCTGCTAAAAATAGCAAGTTCCTTACTGAGTGAGTATCTTCGTTTGCATGTCACACCATCGCAAAGCTCTCGAAAAACCCATCAGGAATCACCCGACATGCAAAAGAAACCCTGACATGCAAACCCTAAAAATAGCCTCGGAAGATTGAATTCTGAAAGTTGTTTCGTTTTGCATGTTATATTATCGCGAAGGTCTCGAAAAACCCAGAAGGAATATGCCAACATGCAAAGTAAAACTCTGCATCTGAGCCCTGAAATTTGTCCCGGAAGCTGGACTGCTAAAAATAGTAAGTTGTCTGTTTCCGCTCAAATTTTGCACGCGAGTAGTCTGATGTGCTCTGAATGCCGTGTGACTGTCGGAACTTCAAAAATGCTGACGAATCGCCCTGAATTTCACACTTACTAAAAATATTAAGTACCTCATAATTTGATGAAATTTTGCTGAGAGTCTGCTGGAAGCACACTGACAACAATGTTAAACTCAAATTTCAATTTATTCAACCTATTCAACCTTGGACTGACCAGAAACGATGAAACCCTAATTTCAGACTTGGTCAAATTTTACGTTTAAGCTAAAAGACGGGAACATCCCCGCAAAGCAGACCATAGAAAAGAGACAGACGGAGAGAGAGGGAGCCAAAAACCAAAGCCAAAAAGACCAGAATGGAGCAAAAATTAGGGGTCCCCATCTTGAATGGGGTGATGTGTGAAAAGGTCACAACACTCCTCAATTCATTGCAAGAAGTGACCAAAGATGTAGAGCACAGAATGGTTACAGCCAGTGAAATATGCTAACCAATTTTTTCCGATAAATTAACACATCACAACCAACACTTAGCCAACTTGATTAGCATTAGCTCCAAATAGAAAATCAAACTTGAAAGAACTACTCAACGTCAAGAATGTGCACTCAAGATCCCACTGAGGGCGAGGTGCTAACATATGACGGAGTGTATAAATTGAGAGCTAAAAATTAACAAGCGGAAAACCAGCCATGAAGAGCAATTCCACACTACCACCAAACAGTGGGGGGGGAAGATTACAATTAAAACAATTCATCCGCTGCGGCAGGCATCCACAGAGCTGTGGGGATTCACCACTATGAAAGTGGGTAAAAGAGTGTTACAATCAGATTATCCACACTGGCGGTAAACCATCCAGGGGTAATTTAATGAGAAAACAACAAGTAATTGCAGAACTGGAAATGGTTGGATTAGTAATGCTTAATCTCAACCTATGCAAATTACAATTTACAATGATAAAGAATGAATCTAGAAAGAGAAATATGAGTTCTAATAATCATATAACACTCCAAAACTGAAGTATGAGGCCAAAATAGTGAACAATTACGATTCTGATATAAAAATCTGTATTCTGGAAGTTCAGACCAGCAAACTGTGAATTCATTAAATGCTCATAACTTGATCAAATTACCTCCAAATGACGAGATATCAGTTGTAAATGCTTCCTAGAGGTTTGGCGCCCAAGATGCAATCCAGAAACAATGACCAGAAACTCCCATTTATTTAGCACGAATTCCAAAGCACCCTAAAAAGGTACGACCCTCTTGAAAAATCGATTTTGCAAGATAAAAACAAAGACTTGGAAATAAATTCCAATCTTTTGTGGAAGGGGGCGCCTTAAACCAAGAGTTGATTTGCCAAAGTATCCAGAACAAAATTAAAATCACTCCAAAAGATATAATAAAAAACCAGCTTCAGCTGTAGATAAACCAATAAACCAAAACTGTAAAAATACTCCAGAAATTCTTCAATCTTGATGCTCAATCTGCTAGTCTGATGTTGAGAAGCAGAAATATTCCAACTAGGTGTTGTATTTCAAACACGAAATTGGGAAGGGGCTAGGAGGTAGCATCCTCGAAGCAAAAGCAAAATGTCCATTGTCATTTTGAGAGCATAACATTATGATAAACAGTAGATACCAAATGCTGGAGCAAAGCCTTCATTTTATAAAAAACTAAGAAACTCTTCACTTTCTAGGAGAAACGCCAAAAGACACCTTGTGAAATTCTTTTCATCTTTCAAAAATATTAATTCCTCAAAAAGGTGGCGTGCATTTCAAGCTGATAGAATATTTCAAAAAAAGAATAAATAATCTTTTAATGAGGGTGTACCCTTCATGGCCCACTTTTAAAACAACTTTAAGTTATCTCCTTAGGCCAAGGGGGTCAACAGAGAAATAAAACATTAATGCCTTTATTCAATTATTTTCACTAATCAAAGCTTTATGAAGACCAAGCCTGAACATAAACAACTGCACTAGCTGGGAAGGACGACTGAGGATAGTCAACTGCACACTGCCATAAGTGTTATTTACTAAAAATAGTAAATAACATGAAATGCCACAAAACTCCAAGCCAAGAAACCCTAATTTCTCCTCATTCTAGCCTACGGGTCTCCAGAATAGGCTGACGAACTGCAAGGCTAATCACAGATGAGAAGGGGACATTACAGTCCGCCCTCCTCGAAATTGCTTGTCCTCAAGCAACTAAAAAGATGGATGCAACAAAATCTATTCTCCTTCCCACATGGCATCTTCAATAGGCAAATTCCTCCATCTAACCAAGTATTCTTTGATTGTCCTCCTCAAAGAACGCTCTCTAGTATCAAGGATTTATTTAGGAATCAACACCAACTGACCTTCCTCATCCAATGGAGGTAATTCTGAAGTAGCCACCACGTTGTGTCCAATTGCCTTCTTGATGAAAGACATTATGTACTTTGCTTTCAGCTGGAAGCTCCAACTCATAAGCAACTTCACCAATTCTCTTGGTGACTTTGAAAGGACCATAAAAACGTGGCTTCAACTTTTCCGCACCACTTTTCTTGAGAGAAGATTGTCTATATGGCTGAAGCCTCAAGTAGACCATGTCCCCAACTTCAAAAGACCTCTCAACACGCTGCTGATCAGCGTATAATTTCTGCTAATTTTGAGCTTGTTGCAGATTTTCCTTGAGAGATTTCAAGATGTCTTGGCTCTGTTGTAACATATCCTGTGCTTGTGGAGCTCTGCTATCACCAAACACTAAATCAACAAAATTAGTGTCATGTCCCCATCCTAGTCAGCGCAGCTGGTGACGAGGTTAGCCTATTATTCGATCCTCGTAGGCTGACAGGAGTGTGCAGAGGATCATTTGGGGCAGTTACTCAGTGTTTGGTAGCTCCAGTTTCGCAGTTGTGTCAGGTTGGGCCTTCGCAGAATCTTCCAGAGTGCATTTTCAGGAACTTTCTATTTTTAGAAAGTTAGGTCAGGCGGAAGCTGCTATTTTGGGCAGGGCACCTGGTTCAACTATTCAGCTCGAGTCGACCCGGTTCGTTGGATCGACGGAGAAATAAGGAGTAATTAATGATTTATTAAATATTTAATAATTTGACTTTATATTAAAGTCACTTTATTGAAATATTTAAATATTTAATTAAATTGGCCAGTTATAAAGTATTTATTATACTTTATAATAAAGTATTAATTTTTGACTTAGTGAATATTTATTATTCATTAAATTGAGGCGCCATTTAATTATTTAATATTTCTCCTAAGTATCAAAGGTGAAATAAATCATTTTTATTTAAATGATTAATTAAAAGGAGTTGGGTCGAATTTTTATGGAGTATATATTTACCAGTTAAGGCAAAATCGAACTATTCTGATATTATTATTCGACTTTTGTCTTTTGCTCTGAGCATTGGAGTTTGCAAACCCTAGGGTTTCTGGCAGACGATCGTTTCTGGAGAACGAAAACTCTTCAGAGATTAGGCAGACTGAGGCTGTGCAATACCAGCTGAAGCTTGCACTTGGTGATTTCACACAGGGATCACAGACTGGGCTTACTCATTGATTCTGGCAGAGATTTACAGAGATATTCAGCAGTTGATAAAGGCGACTTGTTTCAGAGATCATTCTTCAGAGGCTTGGCACATTTCCCAAGGTGTCGTACCACATTAAATGCTGTTGTACAGGCCGTACCAGCAAGGGCCATACTTTCTCATCAGAAGAATTCACTCAGGCTTTTGATCTCTAGTCTTTGGTAGTAGGGGCGCCTGGGGTTCTGGATGATATTCCTCTGATTTCGAGCTTGGATACTGAATACTTAGAGCTGGCCGTACTATTTTCACATTTCCCAAGGCGGCTGCAAAGGAATCAGGTTTTCATGTAATAAACTCATATTTATTTCATTCGCCGTATTTTGTTGTAATAAATGCTCTAAATCTTCAATAATATCATGCGCCTACTTGTTCTGAGCAAGATCTTAGCATTTCCATTGCATTTAGAATTTATATGAATTTTATAGCAATTTCTTAGAAAATCGCAGCTTTTAGTCAATTTGCAAAAATCTCATAAAACACAAAAAAATCACAAATTTGCAAAAACTCAAACACAAATCAGTAGTTTCCGGGCTGAGAACCACCAGGGTTCTGACAATTAGTAGCTTCATAACCATAAAGAGCCATAAAAGGTGACATCTTAATTGACATGTGATAGGAAGAGTTATAACAATACTCTCCTAAATGAAGCCATTTAATCCAAACTCTTTGCTGTCTTGAAACATAGTTTCTTAGGTAGCCCTCTAACCATTTGTTAACAATTTCTGATTGCCCATCTGTTTGTGGGTGATAACTAGTGCTTGGAGTAAGCACTGTCCCACTCAATCTGAAAATCTCTTGCCAGAAAACACTTAGGAACTTGCTGTCCCTATCACTGACAATAGTTTTAGGCAATCCATGCAAACGGAAGACCTCTCTGAAAAATAACTCAGCCACTTGAGCTGCTGTAAATGAAGTGGTGACAACAAAGAAATGAGCAAATTTCGTTAGTCTATCAACCACAACAAAAATACAATTACATCCTTGCACCTTAGGCAACCCTGTGATGAAATCCATGGCAATACTTTCCCATTTCTGATTCGGAATGGGCAAAGGCTGTAGTAGACCAGCTGGATATGAGTGTTCATTTTTATTTCTTTGACAAATCGGACACTCTCTAATGTAGTTCAAGACTTCTTCTTTCAACCCTTTCCAAGTGAATCTTTCACGAATCTGCTTATAAGTTTTGAAAATCCCTTGATGACCAGCAAGGGGAACATCATGAAAATATTGTAGAATCTTCTTTTTAAGCTTAGATTCTTGCACTAAAAAGATTCTATCTTTGTAGTAAATTATCCCATCAACCAACTTATACCTTTCATCAACCATATGACCACCTAGCAAGCTGGTTGCAAACTGATTTTTAACATAATCAACAGCAATTAACTCCTTCCAATCTGCTGATAACTCACAAAGTGACTACAAATGAGGCCTTCTTGAAAGAGCATCAGCCACTATGTTATTTTTTCCTTTGACAAATTCAATGTCAAAGTCATATGCTTGGAGCTTACTTACCCACTTCTGCTGCCTTTCATTCAAATCCTTTTGGCGCATAAAATGTTTAAGACTATTGTGGTCAGTCTTAACAACAAATTTACTTCCCACCAAGTATTGACAGAATTTAGACAAAGCATGTATGATGGCAAGCATCTCTTTGTCATAAATAGAGTAAGTTTTTTCTGCCCCTCTCAACTTCCAGCTCTCGAAGACAATAGGATGTTTGTCTTGCATTAGAACAGCTCCAACAACTTCACCTGAAGCATCACACTGTAATTCAAAAGGTTTTGTAAAATCCGAAAGGTGCCTACACTGGACATGTACTCATGATTTGCTTAAACTTATCAAAAACTTCTTGTGCCTTCTTAGTCCAAAGGAAAGCTCCTTTCTTTGTAAGATTTGTGAGAGGTGTTGCTTGATGAGAATATCCTTTCACAAATCTTCTATAAAATCCACATAATCCTAAAAATCCTCTCAAATTAGAAATATTCTTTGGAGTTGGCCAATCAAGAATGGCTCTTATCTTTTCTAGATCAACTTTCACACCCTTTGAACTGATAATGTGGCCAAGATATAAGAGTTCTGTCATCCCAAACTCACACTTTGATTCTTTGGCGAACAAACATTCTGCCTCTAAAATACTAAGCACTTCTTCCAAATGTTTAAGGTGCTCTTCCCATGACTTACTGAATATGAGAATGTCGTCGAAGAAGACGAGCACAAACTTCCTCAACTGTTGTCTAAAAATCTTGTTCATACAAGATTGGAATGTAGCTGGAGCATTTGTCAAGCCAAAAGGCATGACAAGAAATTCAAAATGCCCAAAATGGCATCTAAACGTTGTCTTCTTTATATCCGCCTCCCTCATTTTGATTTGATGATAGCCTAAACGAAGATCAATCTTCGAGTAGAACATGGCCCCATGGAGCTCATCAATAAGCTCATCAATCCTAGGGATAGGATATCTATTCTTGATGGTTTTCTGATTCAATGCGCGGTAGTCAACACACATACGCATTGTGCCATCTTTCTTTTTGACCAGCACCACTGTAGAAGCAAAAGGACTCTTGCTTGGTCTAATGAAACCACTTTCCAAAAGCTCCTTGATAGCTTTTTCAATCTCATCTTCTTTGGATAACGGTAAGGTGTAGTCATGACAGGCTTTGCTCCTTCTTCCAACTCAATTATATGCTCAGAACCTCTTTCAGGAGGTCTTCCAAGAGGTAGGCTTCCAAAGACTTTGCTCTTCTTTGAAAGTAAGGCTTGAATATTAGGGTGATATTGCCTTTTCTCCTCCACTGGATCAGCTGGTAGAACCAAACATTCAGCAGCCCATTCAACCTGATCGTGACAGATCAGCCTTTCAATCCTCTTCAAAGACACAATTCGAGGGCCTCCATTTCACATTCCTCTTAGAACAACCTTCCTTCCATTAGACTGAAATTTAAGCTCCATAGTTTGCAAATTCAATGTGATCTCACCAAGAGATCGCAGCCATTGTATGCCTAGCACAACATCAGTGTCTCCAATTCCCACCACATAAAAAACATCTTTAATCTCATAATTTCCTAATTGCATAGAGAGATTAGGAATCTTTCTCGTGCAAGACATAGTAAAACCATCTGCAACCATTACCTTGAAACCATCAAATTCCTCAGTTTTCAATCCCTTCTTAGCAACTAATCCTTCATCAATAAAATTATGAGTTGCTCCAGTGTCAATTAGGGCAACAATCCTCTGTGAATTCACAACTCCATGAACCCGAAAGGACTCATTTTTTTGAAAGCTTGATAGTTGTGCAAAAGCACTACCATCTCCCACCTCATCGGGCTTCTCTTCTGGATCTTCTTCACCTTCAATACCTGCTGATTCGTATTGCTGATCAGACGAATCAGATTCTGATCCATAATCAGAATAGCCCTCCATTCGATTTGCTTTGCCTCTTCCATAGCAACGGTGACCCTTAACCCAAGGCTCACGGCAAATGTAGCAAACTCCATCTTTTCTAAGCTGTTCTTTGAGTTCTTCTGACAACCTTGGTGGAAACTTCTTAGGCAGATTTGAAGAATGTTTTTTATCTTTCTTATGGCTAAATGGTTTTGAATGAAACTTAGGCCTTGGGGCTGCCAACTCCATGCTCCTAGCTTTCTTGATAGCTTCATCTAACGTTGGTGGATCAAAAGCTTTGACCCAACCCTTCAAAGGCTCCATTAAACCTTCAGTAAAAAGAACCACAAGTCTTCTTTCAGTAATGTTAGGCACCATTACTGACAACCTCTGAAAATCAGCCACATAGTTTTTTAGAGATACTTGCTGTTTTAATTGTGCCAATTCTCTGAATCTCAACTCAGGATCTTTGGTATCAAATCTCTCGATCAGCTTGTTGGTAAACTCATCATAGGTACGAATGAGGTTATGGCCAAGAGTGACCAAACCATGTGTCCACCATTCGTGAGCTATTCCATCCAAATGTAAAGTTTGCTACTTTATAGCATCTCCTTCTGACATAGGTCTGAGAGAGATAATTATCAAGTTTTTGCACCCAAGATCTGGCTGTGCACTTATTACTACCATCAAAATGCTCCATAGTGATCTTTCTCAATGCTTGGTAAAAATCATTTCTAGGTGCCATAGGAGGACAATGCTCATTCCTTCCTCCATTTCTCCAACTCCTTTGATTCATGAATTGATCAAAGGTCCAAGCATCTCTCAAATCGAGAGGTAAAGAAGCGTACTCCATGTAAGCTTGACGTGCATCATCAGCAAAGGTTGCAGCTTCAACCTGTTGTTGCTCTTCCCTTGGTGTGAAGACAGGAAAAAGGGGTCTAGAGGATGACCCACTAGGAATTGCAGCATGCCGACCCACAATTTTGTCTCTTGTATTCACCTCAGGACTGCCACTATTGTTATTCCCATTAACTCCACTGCTTTCTCCAGTTGAGTTATTTTGGGGCTGAATGATATTATGAGTTGCTTGCTGGTCCAACTTGGACAATAAACGAGACATCATGTCTATCAACCCGTCAAACTTCTTCTCAACTCTGTCCCTCTCTTCATTATCTTTTCTTACACTGTCTGACATTATTTCAACTGTGTGTTCAACTTCTTCCACTGACTTTTCTGAACCTTCCACTGTTTTGCCAAGGTTTCTTAAGACTCCTGAGAAAGTCTCTGCCTCTGGAACAGACGGAAACTGATGTGGAATTCTAGCCTGACTTCTGGTGTATGGCCTAGTGTCTCTTTCACTCATCAGATAACCAACTGCAAACTGCCACAGGATGGCAGGGTCTTCTGCTCTGATACCACTGAAATATGCTAACCAATTTTTTCCGATAAATTAACACATCACAACTAGCACTTAGCCAACTTGATTAGCGTTAGCTCCAAATAGAAAATCAAACTTGAAAGAACTACTCAACGTCAAGAATGTGCACTCAAGATCCCACTGAGGGCGAGGTGCTAACATATGACGGAGAGTATAAATTGAGAGCTAAAAATTAACAGGTGGATAACCAGCCATGAAGAGCAATTCCACACTACCACCAAACAGTGGGGGGAAAAGATTACAATTAAAACAATTCATCCGCTGCGGCGGGCATCCACAGTGTTGTGGGGATTCACCACTATGAAAGTGGGTAAAAAAGTGTTACAATCAGATTATCCACACTGGCGATAAACCATCTAGGGGTAATTTAATGAGAAAACAAGTAATTGCAGAACTGGAAATGGTTGGATTAGTAATGCTTAATCTCAACCTATACAAATTAAACTCTGCAGATTACAATTTACAATGATAAAGAATGAATCTAGAAAGAGAAATATGAGTTCTAATAATCATATAACACTCCAAAACTGAAGTATGACGCCAAAACAGTGAACAATTACAATTCTAATATAAAAATCTGTATTCTGGAAGTTCAGACCAGCAAACTGTGAATTCATTAAATGCTCATAACTTGATCAAATTACCTCCGAATGACGAGATATCAGTTGCAAATGCTTCCTAGAGGTTTGGCGCCCAAGATGCAATCTAGAAACAATCACAAGAAACTCCCATTTATTTAGCACAAATTCCAAAGCACCATAAAAAGGTACGACCCTCTTGAAAAATCGATTTTGCAAGATAAAAATAAAGACTTGGAAATAAATTCCAATCTTTTGTGGAAGGGGGCGCCTTGAACCAAGAGTTGATTTGCCAAAGTACCCATAACAGAATTAAAATCACTCCAAAAGATATAATAAAAAACCAGCTTCAGCTGTAGATAAACCAGTAAACCAAAACTGTAAAAATACTCCAGAAATTCTTCAATCTTGATGCTCAATCTGCTAGTCTGATGTTGAGAAGCAGAAATATTCCAACTAGGTGTTGTATTTCAAACACGAAATTGGGAAGGGGCTAGAAGGTAGCATCCTCGAAGCAAAAGCAAAATGTCCATTGTCATTTTGAGAGCATAATAGTATGATAAACAGTAGATACCAAATGCTGGAGCAAAGCCTTCATTTTATAAAAAACTGAGAAACTCTTCACTTTCCAGGGGAAACGCCAAAAGACACCTTTTCAAATTCTTTTCATCTTTCAAAAATATTAATTCCTCAAAAAGGTGGCGTCCATTTCAAGTTGATAGAATATTTCAAAAAAAGAATAAATAATCTTTTAATGAGGGCGTACCCTTCATGGCCCACTTTTAAAACAACTTTAAGTTATCTCCTTAGGCCAAGGGGGTCAACAGAGAAATAAAACATTAATGCCTTTATTCAATTATTTTCACTAATCAAAGCTTTATGAAGACCAAGCCTGAACATAAACAACTGCACCAGCTGGGAAGGACGACTAAGGATAGTCAACTACACACTGCCATAAGTGGTATTTACTAAAAATAGTAAATAACATGAAATGCTACAAAACTCCAAGCCAAGAAACCCTAATTTCTCCTCATTCCAGCCTACGGGTCTTCAGAATAGGCTGACGAACTGCAAGGCTAATCACAGATGAGAAGGGGACATTACAGTGATACCACTAAGGCCCAACCACTACACCAAAAGATCGGCCTGTTAGTAAGGGTGGCTACCCAGGGTGTTAAGGGCGACAACTAGGGAGGAATCTTTCACCACCGAAGCCACCACCGGAGAATTTGGGGTCTTATGCAAGTCCGCCGCACACATGGCCACCGGGACGCACCCAGCCGCGCACAGGGGACATTACAGCCCACCACGCTCCGCGGGTCTCGACCTCAAGACCTCGGCTCTGATACCACCAAGGCCCAACCACTACAACAAAAGACCGCCTGATAGTAAGGGCGGCTACCTAGGGTGTTAAGGGCAACAACTAGGGAAGAATCTTTCACCACCGAAGCCACCACCGGAGAATCTGGGGTCTTACGCAAGCCTGCCGGACACATGGCCACCGGGACGCACCCAACCGCGCACAGGCGACATTACAGCCAGGGAGGCTCAAGACTGGATGGTGAGCGAGGGCACGGAAGCAGCCTCTTTCATGGTAAAACTGACACTTGCCTATGGGCGGACCTCTTCTTTTCTTTCCAGACTTATGGATATGGCAGAGACATGGAAAGGTATTCCAGATATGCAAGAGAGGCTTATTCCAAGCCTTAGGATCTTGAAAGGCACTCCAAGGGAGGAGTTGATTGATAGAAGGGTGATTGCTGCAGGAGCAGCATATGATTTCCATCACTGGTTTTGGGCAGTGACTATACGAGAAGAAGTTTTGGAGAAGGCAAAAGTGGATGGGCTCATAATTGAAGAGCAAGTCAAAGAAATCCAGGAGAGGATTTATATGACAGCTGCAGAATTGTTTGACTGTGAGATTGTCTGGGAGAACGACATGCAGTTGGAGAGGTTGAAGCGTAAAGTTCAAGAGACTTTCTTCTCGGCCACTGGACCATTTCTGAGACAAGATTTTGCGAGAGTGGCAAGACTCTCAACCATCCGAAATGATTTTGGGAAGCAGGAGGCAGATTGGGAAAGTACTTTTGCCAAATGTGCTGAAAAGTTGTACGGACTTGAATTCCGGATTAGCATGCTGCCACCCGTCACAATGGAGGAGGTCATCGCAGTAGTGTCCAGATTCATCAAACGCAATGCTGCTCAAAAGGATAAGGACGCCTCTCCTAGATAATAGCTGCAATTGCCACTTTACTGATTGATTACTAGTTGATAACTCATGTTATTTTGGGCAACCCTAATTAGGGTTGGGTTGTAATAATCTTGGCCGTTGATATTGTTTTAATCTCGGCCCTTCATTTGATTTTTGTAACTCTATATAAACTGATGCTCTCTCACTTTCATTTGTGTGGAGACAAAGTATGAGATTGTTGCATTGAGACTATTTCGAATAATAAAAGCTCTTATGCATGATTTGCTTTGAATAACTTTTATTGTCAAATAGTAAGCGAGGTTGCATATCTTCTTCCACCATAGATTAAAGTTAAAATTAGATTAAGTAGAATTTGCTGTGAAAGTTGGTTAAGTGAATGAGAGATTGATCGTATCGATTCAATGGTGAAGCATTGCTCATACTTTCTTCGAATGGATGATTTGCATTCGATGTGTAAAGTTAGCCTGAGCTCATAATCGTGGAAGCTTAACTTCAGCCTCATTCGAGGTCTGAAAATCATTATCACACCCCTTGAAGATTGCACTCACTTTGTGTATGTTGTCCAGCAGGAGGCGAAACAAAGTGTGGTTTATCCCCTTCACCGAATCTTTATTGTCTCTTGAATTCTTAGGCATAAAATAGACCTCCTAAACCCTTATCCTTTTTGCTATTTTTTGAGATCCAAATTGAAGTCCTAAGTGAAGAAAGCCTTTAATGATAAATCCGCCTAATTCCCAAACTTGTGAAGGTTTCCTTAACGTAAGTCCCCTTATTTATTACCAGCAAATCACAACGGCCATTGAGCTTATCCACACGTCGAGACCCGACAAAAGAAACCTTGGAATCGCCATATGATCTTCTCGCAATCTTAGCATACGCGGTGGTTTTTCAAGAGAGGATAGAATGTCTTTGGACATTTTATTTTGTGTGTTCGGTGGATGATAAAACGTACACCAACAGTTTCCCAGTCTGATACTTAGTTGGGGAACCTTCTTCCTGCAAAACATATTATACCCATCAGCCACCATGACGCTAAACCCATCGAAGGTATGTGTTGTCAATCCTTGCTTTGTCACTAAGGCTGAATCAATGAAATTATGTGTAGCCCCACTATCAATCAAGACTGTGATGGGCTGACCTTGTATTGACCCTTTAACTCTAAACGAGTGGAATCTAGGAGAGCTTGAAAGTGAAACAATGAAACCACCACCCATGTCCTCTCCTTGAGGCTGATAAAATTGTTTCAACTTAGAGTTCAATAAAATTGTTTCGACTTTAGGTTAGTCTTAAACTAGTCTTTATGCTTTATTTAGTTTTTGCTATTTTTATCTTTCGCTATCTTTAGCTCATTGTAAGCCTATATAAGAAAGTGTTTGCATCTTATTTTATCAAACAAATATATTGGTAATCTTTTTGTGTTTTGTATTCATAATATGGTATCAAAGCCCAAGTTGAACTTTGGGATTTGAGAAAGCGAATCGTCCTAGCGACTGTTGTCGGTAGTGATGGATTGTGGAATTGCTTGCGAAGCACAATGAAGAGCCAAAAGAGTTTGTATGGAACTGTACAGACTCATCTAGGGCAGAAAAAATGTGAGATTTTTGTTGAAATTGTGGCACTAGAATTTTGTAAACTTACACAGCATTTTTTTGTAGAAATCACATATTTTTAAACAGATAAAAATCATGACCTAGGGTTTCAGAAATTTTTTTATGATATTTTTAAATGAAATTGTGAGTGTTCCTTTAGTGGCTAGGGTTGGTGATGTAGTTTTTGATGAGTTTTTTTACAAAATCACGAATACGTGTTTGCTGACCAGGGTTTGACCAAGACATTTCAATATATTTTTTTTAATTAGCAACAAATTCAATATTTGCAAATCTAGGGTTCTACGGAATTCTTTAGGGTTCCTACAGCACCATTTCCCATCCCTTGTGCTGGTCATTTTGAAAGGGTGTCTATGTATTTCCTGCATGAAGTGGTCCTACTGTCTTATACATATTTGAATTCCTACTTAAGAATAAATCTTCACTTTAAAGTTTAATGCATTTCAAATTTAACGAACTCATATGGTATCTATCTTTATCAATGTAGTGGCATAAGTTATGTGATTGTATCTTAATGTTATGCTATTGATAATTTTTGTGATTCTCCTGTTGCTGTCAATGTTTATTTTTGGTTTCATCAAGTTTTGGTCTAGGTTGTGTTTAGACGTTACCTGATAGAGGAAAGTTGGTATTCCAAATGATCTCTTCATGTCCACCTCACAATTGGTATTATTTGAAGTTGGACTATCCTGATACATGTTTCTCATAGAAGTACCAATCATTTATCATATCCTTCGTTGGTTAAAAAGTTGTAGTGTTACCGTGCATTCATCTCATTCCAATGTCATTGGATGTTTTGTTTTGTGATTTGCTCTTATAGATATGTGCATACACTTGGGTTGCCAAAATCAAGGGACTCTAGTAGCACTCTTTTTTGTAGATCAAGGGATCAGCGATAGTGAATCACTTACATATATATATTGCTTAATATGTACAGTGATCTTTTGTAATTATAATGATTTCTTATTCGTGTAGCTTTACCTGTGCTGTACTTTTCGTCCTCTTTGACTGAAAAGAAGATAGGTAATTTTGGTGATCATGTGGTTCTTGTGCAGGATTCAGTTAATTTGCAAGATTGCTCACATAATGTGAAGTAAGTTCCTGGATGTAATTTCATAAATGAGGATTTCTCTTCTGTTGTGGTTAGAATTTAGATTATCTGGAAGACATTTGTAACACTTCAGTGCAGCAATGCTTGTGGTCTAATTAAAAACATGGGAGTTAGGGAAATTTAGCAGGGAAGCTTCTGTGAGTATTGTCTTGTTTCATGTTGTCCATCCATGATTGTTGTTTATTTCTTGTTTTGAAGTTCTTTCTCATCATTTCAGGGAATATTCAATAATGAGCATGGCAGGAGGATACAGGAGATTAATCCAGAAGCCAATTGATTATATGTGGTATGTGAGGACTTAGAATTCTTTATCGTTTTGTTTTTAATTCATGTTTTCATTGAGGGGAGTACTTTGAATTGATGGTTGAACTTGTAAATGACTATCCTTCCATATGCCGGATGGTCATTTGTGTTTTAGTTTTATGAGTTTAGCTTTTGCACATAGGTCATACTGTTCTTTAAAATTAAATGGGCTGTTTAGCTTCTGACATAATGATTTTATTTCTCATTACTATTCCTGGTAATCTTTTGCAGGAATATCATTAAGTATGAGGACCCTACGGAACAATTGGTCAAAACAGATCTTGATGCACTAGCTAAATGTAACAATGTGCCACAGCAAACATCAAATGAAAATTCAACTGAACATGAAACGCTGCCATCTTTGGAGGGAGAGCAGAATCCACAGATTAATTTAGTTAGAGGTTATGTTGAAGAGAAATTGAAAACAAATGTGAAGGAAGTTAATCTTGGTGATGGCTCTGAACCTTCATCACATACTGCTCTTCAGATAAGCTTCACCCTACCCACTTCATGTTATGCAACAATGGCTATCCGTGAGCTATTGAAAACATCAACCTCGGTATGTATTAGTAAAGTTATTGTCCAGTGATATTTTATTGCTCTATTCTCTATTTTGAGAGAATTTTCTGCATAATTTTGATTTGGACATCATTGGCTTCTAGAATTAACCACTTGACTTATAAATTTTTTTCATGCTTTAATATGCATTAATGTGGGATTTTTGGTGGCAGACGGCTTTTCACAAGACCTTGAATGACTGAATAGTTGATTGAGATTTCAAACTAATACTGTCTTTTGTGGGTACCAAGAGATGAGCATTTGCACAGTATTCTGTGAGTGCGTATTTATACACAACATTATTTATATAAACAGCAACATTTGGTAACATGATTCATATAAGTCAAGCATGGACCTGGATTTTTAGCTGCCACTCATGATTAGCATCTATGAAGAGGCAATAGGTACTGGCAATTCTTATTGGGAGGTGCCCCTCATCATAGAGCTGGTTATATACTTTGGTTTTACTTGTGCTTGTCAGCATTAAAATTTTGTTGCAAAGGACAATATATTCCAAACTTTAGCTTTGGGGCATCTCGTTTACTTGACAATCTACAGTGCAAATTTTGGTATTATATCAGGATTCCATTCAGTAATTACCTTTTGCACAAAGTATTCTCAGTACTATATGTTGATGAAGATTAATAATTTAAATTTAAATCTGATGATCGTTAGTTGCTAATATGTAGCCCACATTTACGTTAAATTAAGTTGAACCATTTTGGTTGATTTCTTTAATTTCGACACATTTATTTTTTGGCTGATTAAACTTCTTATTTTACGATAACCAGAGTCTATTTTACTGAGAACATACACAATATAACTATCAAAGAACTTTTAGCAGGTTTTGGGAAGGCAAAATGAAAATATTCATGAGGTTGGAGTTTGGATATTGACATTCAAAGTGTCATTCTTTCTTAAAACTCAAACAGTAGGCCTGTGGACTATGCTAAGTCTGCTTTTCAGATCCTCAAAGATTGTCTTTTAGCCCTTGATATTCATTTAACGCACTATATTCCCCCAACACTTTTCAAAATATCTTCTCATTGAAAATTGAATGTTTTCCTTTGATAGCAGTCTATTTCAAAAGCTTATTATGGGTATAGTTCTCACACCCATAGAGGACAACTTAGTAAAGATGATGCTATTTAAACTTTCATTATCTTGGTAGCATTTTAGGCTATCTTGGATGAGCAGTGTCTATATGGGAAAGCCTTTGCTGAATGGGAAGCACTTGTTGACCCAAACACCAAAGTTAAGTGAGCTATTAGGCTTTAATTTGTACTGCCAAATGCACTTATGCCAACAAAGCCAAGTCTGTGGAGAGGAGTTGAGATCATGGAAAGTAGAAGAAAAAAGGCTAAGGTTGTTGTAAAGAAGCCCATCACATCTAATTCTTTGTCTATATCTATACTATTCTATCAAACTTATGCTCAAGGGTTCGCAGACCCGAGCTATTGCTACTATGCATCTATACAAAAATTGCATATTACTCATTTCATGCTTTGTGTTGCCTAATCTTTCACATCCTCCACCTGGTTGATGATTTTGTACATCCATTCTATCCCGAAATTAGGCTCCAAGTTGGTTATCTTCTTCAAAAAAGAACAGCCCTTTGCAGCCTTATTCCGGTGACTCATGAAGGTGCCAATGTGGAAATTTCCCAAGAATGGCCACCACTGAACCACAATGTTTTCTTCTAAAAGGCACCAAATACGAAAGCGAGCTACCCAAACCAAGATGAGCCACTAACAAAACTTCCTCCAAACCTTCGAGAAATGCCTTCTTTACCAATCCCACTAACAATGCTCTCACCATGTCCATGGGTTCACCGAAATCCAACAAGGAAGCAACAATCCTAGAGGAGATATTGATATTAATCCAGTGTCTATTGTTTGCAACAAGAAAATCATCACCTAAAACCCATTTAACTGCCATCATCACCAATTTGTGATGCGACTTGAATATCAGTTTTAGCCTATGCTTGGCTATTTCTCTAAGAAAGGCCATTTTCCTCTCCTTGCAAACCAGGCGCATCGGAGTATCCATACCCAAAGCTTCAACTAGAGTTATGGAAAAGAGAAATGCTTTGCTTCAAACCTCTTGGTCAAATTTATAGACCTACCCATTTTTATCGTGAGTTTGGCAAAGGGTATTTATGTTGGCCAACACCTTGACATCACCTTCAACTCTGATTGATGATCACCTTACTACCTTATTATTTTGTTTAGGATTTTACATGTCTAGTTGATATTTTGTATCTGGTAGTTGTCTTTCTCTTCATTTGCAAGGGAGAGAATTTATTTCTTTTCTTGTTTAATGATTAGTTATGTCTTGATTTGATTCTTTGGAAAAGGTGCAATTTTGATAGTCATCAATCGCTACATTTGCTAAATGATCTGCTTCCACATTCGCTTCCCTATATGTGTGGTTGGCTAGCACATTACTAAAGGTGGCCATGAGTCCCAATGCCACTTCTAATTGGGCTTTCAATCTCCAATTTTGGATCAAATGATTATGCACTACACTTATGATAATTGAAGAATCGCCTTCGATTTCCAAATTTTTAATTTTAAGTTTTTTGCTCAATCTTTAACCGTGGGAAAGTGCTTTAACTCAGCTTCATTATTTGTTCTGACAAGAAGAGGTAGTGATGCACTACATACTATTTGGCCTTTTGAATCCCTTATTATGCTTTTGACCCTAGATATGACTAGGTTGCCTTTAGAGGCCCCATCAAAATTCATCTTGAACCATCCATATGGCAAAGGATACCATATTGCTAATTCCTTGGCTTCTTTGCTTGCTTCTCCACCATTGCCTTTCACTTGTGGCGGTTTTAAACCAAACCAATTCTTCAACATCCTATGGTCCCATTCTATGATTGCTTTGCTTTTGGTTTTGTTTGCCACCCTGCTATTTGATGTCTCAACTATAGTTGCTTCTAGCTTATTTAGAAAGGATGGTAATGCCATTTCTTTTTTCTTGAAAGATTCTTTGATTCCTTCCTTCCAAACTTCCCAAATGAGAATTGATGGGACTAATTGTTAAACACAAAAGAATTATTTGTTTTCAAAATTGGCCAAGATTTGAATAGACCTAGAACATCCCTGGGAAGGGCACCATACCAACCTAATTCAGCACACAACCATCTCCAACACTCCTGTGGAAATGAACACTCGTCCAATAGATGATTCGCAATTTCTTCCCCATTTTGGCATAAAATAGAGTGAGAAGGCCCATGGAAGCCCATTTTGATAAATTTGTCCATAGTTAAAAATCTCCCTTGCAATGCAGCTCGTGCAAAGGTTCCAACCTTGGGCAGACAAAGTTTATCCCAACATAAATGGATTGGGAGTTTTTTCTTAGAAGCATTATTTCCCATTAGATAGTAATCGTCGTTTGGATTATATTGACCATTATTTGCTCCATGCCACTTTAATTCATCTTGCCCCAACCTTACTACTATTTTCCTACCTTCAAGGATGTGTTGTAGAGAATCTGCTTCTTTGCTTGGGATTCCACTGTTAGCAAAGCTTTTCCATTTCCAAAGAGGCACCCCATCTTCAACAACTTCCTCCAAATAATTCTCGACTCTTCTTCCCCAAAGTTCTGTCAAAATTTGTTTTGATTGTGTTAAAGATACCAAACTATCCAAAGGTGGATGACTATCCCATGAGTCCTAGAACAAAGTTGTGTGTCCATCATGAATGTCCCAAGTTAAATAATTTGTAATGATCGATTTGCAGATCCTAGAACCTCGAGTGAGCCTTTCTATGGCAAGAATATGAGTAGGGTCATTATTGTATAGGTATTTGTTCTGTAAAATTCTAACCCATTTTAAATGTGGCTTTTCGAACATTTTCTAAACTAGCTTTGCCCCTAATGCTTTATATTGAGAAGACTAGTTTCTTAGACCCACACCACCATCCATCTTTGCTTTACAAATATTATCCCAGGCTATTAGGGCAAGTTTATCTTTGTTTGATGAGTCTTGCCAAAATAACATTCTCATTGTTTGACTAAGGCTATGGCCAACCCCAACCATTAGTGCAATACATGACATTAGATATATTGGAAGAGTGGATAATTAGACTTTCAACATTAAGATTCTCCCTACCCATGATAGCCACCTGCCCTTCCAAGCAGGCACTTTGTTATTCATTCTTTGAATGAGAGGATTCCACAACTTGCTTGAACTTGTGCGTTTTGCTAATGGAAGTCCAAGATAAGTGCTTAGGAACTTCCCTTGTTTATACTTTAGTATTTTTAAAATTTCCTGTTGTTTTCTTTGGGGTGTTACAGAAAAAAAATATTTCTAACTTTTGCATGTTTATTTCTTGACCTGAGACTAAATTATATGCTTCCAAAATGTCCTTGAATTGTTGTGCTTCTTTCCTTTTGGCCATTCCAAAAAGCATGGTATCATCAACAAACTGTTGATGAGATACAAGAGGTAGACTGCTCGTCATTTGGAAGCCCTCAAGTCTTCCTAACCTCATCGCCTTGTCCAAAGCCCTTCCTAATGCATCTACCATAATGACAAATTGGAAGGGAGACAATGGATCTCCTTGCCTTAAGCCTCAAGACACTTCAAAAAAACCTTCTAGGGAGCCATTTACCAACACTAAATACCTAGGGTAGACAATACAATTAAATATCCAATTTATCCATTCGTCGTCAAAACCAAACACATTTAGGACTTTAGAAAGGAACCTCCAATCTACCTCGTCATAGGCTTTTTTGATGTCTAGCGTAATCAATCTTTACTGCTTCCCATTCTTTTGTGTCAAATGTATTGAATCTTGAGCAATAATGACCTCATCCATTATTGATCTTTCAAGAATAAATCTGATTCGCTCTTTTGCTATTATGTCTGGAAGAATCTTTTTAAGTCTATTTGCCATTTCTTTAGCCAAGATCTTGTACAAAGTGTTGCATAGGCTGAAAATCATCAATTGTCTTTGCTTGCTCTTTCTTTGGTAATAAAGCGATAAAGGTGTTGTTTATTTCCTTCAGTAGCTTACCCTTCCTTCTTGAGTCGTATATGGCTTATGTTATGTCTTTCCCAATGATATCCCAACATTTATGATAAAAGCTTGGATGGAAACCATCAAGACTAGGAGCCTTATCAGGATGTAGCTACCTAGTTGCTTCTTTTATTTATGCTTCCATGAATGCCTCCATTAGCAACCTATTTTGGTTTTCTTTAACCAACTGTTGTAGACTCTCTACCAATTGATTCTGCCACACCCAATTTAAGCCTACCGTATTTTTCAACAACCGCTTCTTTTTAATGGCTTGTGGATTCTCACTTACCAAGCCATCTGCTAGTTTAATTGAATTTATTTTGTTTTGGTTGCATCTCACTTTTGTGGCGTTATGAAAGAATTTGGTGTCCCTATCACCACCTTTGAACCAAACTTCTCTTGCTTTCTACCTCCAAAATATATCTTCCTTTGCCAACATCTCATAATATGCTTTCAATAGTTCTTTTTATGTTATATGACTTCTTTGATCCATTCCTACTATGAACACTTCCTCATTCAGATCTTGTATCTTCTTTTCTATTTCTTTTTTCTTTCAAGGATATTTTTAAAGTGCTCTTTATTCCACTTGAGCAACTCTCTTGACATATTTTAGTTTGACAACTATGCAATACATCTCTGTTCTAGCATGTGAGCCTTCTTCCCACCACTTCGATATTAAGTCTAGAAATGTTGGGTCCTTCATCCACATATTCTCAAATTTAAACAGACATCTTTTGGCCTTCTTATCCTTTTCAATATGTAACTGAATAGGGAAATAGTCTAAGCTTGAGAATGGTACCAAATTGCATTCTAAAGCATAAGGTTTCCCAAGTCTCCCCTTATTAGAAACTTGCCCAATTTTTCTGAGATATTGTTGAAACCCAGTCTCCTATTTGTCCATGTGTATAAGTCATTTTTCATTGGTATCTCTATCAAGCCGTTCTTTTCTACAAACTCTCAAAATCAATAGGATTCTTTTTTGAAGTCCCCCAAATTTGTCCCCACTATACAAAATTGCATTAAAATCTTCACCTAGAAGATAGATATCATTCAAGTTTTTTCTTATGACTTGTTCAATTTTTGCCCATAGTTGTTTCTTCCCTTGAGGGGATGCTGGTCCATATATGTTTAATATTAGAAACTGAAGATCTTCTATTAATTTTATTACCTTGCATCCTTGACAATACTTATTTTATGCAAATCTTTCCATCTTAACTACTTGATGCTTCCAAAATACAAGCCCACTTGAAGCCCCTTTTGAGGGGACCACATCCATACTCCAAATTTTACTTTTCATTTCATTTGTTCCATCTCTAACACTATCGATTTTGCTTCTTGCGCCAATAACACACTTGCTTTCGATAGTTCCATTTGGTGCTTTAATAAGCACTTCTTGTTAGGGGCATTTAAGCCCCTAACATTCTACGAGGAGATCTTCATTGCTCTCTAGGAAGGGTTCTTTCCTTCCTAGATCTCAACATCCTACTTTTTTCATTTGCCCTTCAACATCCCCATCTTGGCTTACTTTTTCTTTGTTGGATTTCCTTCCCTTTTTCTTCCCTTCCCCACAATCCAATGATCACTTTTTAGTCACTTTTTTGCTTATTCCTAGCTTCCCTGATTTTGTCGCACCACCCCTTTCCCCTTCAGCTTTTGAAGATGGATTCCAAAATTGGTCTCCTTCATGATCTTCTACTTCAACCTCTTCCATTTAAGTTGATTTTCCGATTCTGTCATTTCCAATACCTCTTCTCTTATTGATTCTAGGGATAATTCAATATTGTTGAACCTATTGAAATTGGTAGTTCTGAATAAATCGCATGTGATTTCAAAGTTCGAAGCCTTATTATTGATTTTGTAATTGATTATGTCTTCTACCTTGCATTAAAAGGAAGTTGATCCTTATCTATATTATCTTTTTTATTTTGTCCTTGAATAGCTTCTATTTGTTCCATTACCATCTCAAGGGATGGCTCTTCTACATCGATAGCCATTTTCTTTTTCTCCTTTCCCTATGCTTTCTTCAAACGTGGGCACTCCTCTTCTAGGTGACTTCTCTTGATACAATTTTTGTAGATAGGGGGGAAGTATCTAGAGTAAGCCTCTGCTTCCATTTGCTAGTCTTTGTTATTATCTCCAATTCATCCCAAAAGGTCATACTTGGATCTAGCTCTACATAGATTCTAATATATACCCCAAATTCACCAACTTGAAAGTTTTCTTTTGATTTTATATAGGTTCCTAGGGCATCTCCAATCGACTTTGGGTTTTCTTCATTCCAATATTTTGATAGCAAATTATTTAATCTTAACCACATCGGGGCTTTCCCTAATGAATGTGCTAGGGTATCGAAATTGGGGATCTGATTTGTTGAATAAAATCCTACTCCATTATTAAGGGACCTTGACCTAATATTTCTTCTTTTAGCTTTATTTTTGCATTCTACCAAATAAAAATCATTAGGTAACAATTTAAGACTTAGCTCTTATCCTCCTTTTGCACACCATCATTTTTGGATTCTTGACCTGGATGCCCTAGGTCCCATCCATTTTACAAAGAACGATGTTTCTCTCAATATTTTTGAAGGAATTTGTATCTCTTTCGAATTTACCACAATTGCCTTACTCTTCAACAATTTTCTTACTAACCACCTAGATTTTCTTCATTTTTGTGAAGTTTAAACCATCTAGAGTTTTTGAATTTTGGATTATGGTTGCCATTTCTCCATCCTTCCTTACCACTTTGCTACAAGAAGTTACCTTGCAATATTTGATCTTCCAAGTTTCTTGAGCCCATAGGAATCCTATTTGCTCTAGTTGCATAAATTGAAATTCCATCATTACTTTGCCCCAATTACTTAAGACCCACATCTAGGACTTTGCCTACATCCCAGTCACCAAACTACAGTCCTATTCACCTCCATCCCTTTGAATCACCGCTTTGCACCATTTTTTTAATTCCTCAACTTCGATTTTTTACTTACCATGTTGATATCCTCTTGTTCTTTAATATGTCCCATTATTTTTTGCTTTAGCAACTCTTTTTATTTTGCCCCCAAAAAAATTCTTATTCCTAATCCAATTATACGAGCTTTTATACTCATTCTCACATTGGCTACAATGATAATCCCTACCATCGAAAAGTTGTTCAATCATGGTTGTATGCCCTCAAAGAGTATGTTGCATCAAATTTAAATAAGTTCTCTATGTGGGGCATTTGAGCTAAGCTACCAATCATTTTGTATGAACATAACAATTTTTTTTTTTTTACAAATTTACAACTCTACAACTTTGTAAAAATACTAAAAAATTGACACTACAACCTTTGTATAATGTATAAAAGGTTTAAAAAATTATTCAATTTTTTTTTTTAAAAGTGAAAAAAATCTCCAATGTTTTAAAAAACAAGAAGATTCGCCCATTGTTTATAGATAGATCTTCTTTGTGTTGTTCTTTTTCTCTTTTTGGTGTATGTCCCTCTATCCCGTTGCTTTCAGCTTCAAAAAAATGTTGTTTTGGATGTATTTTTGAAATGAGGCAAAAGAGGTTAAGTACCCTCACTATAGGTGAAATTAGGTATCTAGGGGTTTTTTGTTTAGAATTTTTTTTTTAACTCTTTTGGTGTGGATTAAGAGTTTTATTTTATTTTATTTTTGTTTAGAATTTTTTTTAACATGTGTTTAGTAAGAGTTTTATTCCTATTGTGAGTTGTTGGTTGTGTCGTTGGGTAGCCTGATAAGGTCTCCTAACCTCGACTTCATCACAAAATCTCATTGTTAGACACACGTTTGGTGAAGATAAAATGTAGACAAAAAATAAAAAATAAAAAATAGTTCATATAGGAACGTGAATTTTAAGGCATAAATTTAGTTCCAATTTTGAAAATTGAATTCACATACATAGATTTGTTCTTGTGTAAAGGGAGAAGAAATCAACAAATTTGAAGATGAAGTTTATATTGTCGAGTGTGTGCCATTTTTAGCAAATCAAGCATTGCAAAATCAAAGGCATGAAATAATTGTATGGGTCTATGCATATTTGTGAGGGCCAACTATAATCATGTAGCAAGATGCAAACTTACAAAGGTGTCATTATTATCCTATTTTGATTTGCGTTTGAAAACAAATGCATCTATTCATACAACATGACTTTTCAAACTCAAGGAAGGTTTGATATATATGTATGTGTGTGTATAGAATTGTACCTAAGGGAAGTCCTTCCTAAAAGTGTGTATATTGAATTGTTCCTAAGGAAAATCCTACAACTCCTAATATCAATAGTGACTTCTAATCAATATTACAACTAATATTTTGTGATAACATCAATTTTTTTGTGCATAGAGCTACAAAGGAGTAGTTGTTATTAGTAGGTCTTCGTGGTTTTTATCACCTAGAATAGAGCTACAACTTTCATCATTGTTGTGAGGTTTTGATTATCGACAACAATAAAAATTATGTCACAGCAACAAGGGTCCAATTTAGCAAGTTTTTAGTCAGGCAACAAAAAATTGGCTATAGGTGATTTTAGTATTGAAAACCTTCCCAATGTTCCCAATTTCAAATTGATACCAGCAAGTTCAATACATTCATAGTATTCATATATATACTTGTAGATTATTAGACAAAGTGGTAGCTTAATCTTTTTGTGTGCTTAAGGTTATGAAATATTCATCATGTTATTGATCGTTTTCTAAGTTGCTAGAGTTTTTAGAGTATCCAAGTTCTATATTTCAACTAGGGTTTGGTGTATGATCAACAAAGGGGGTACTTAGATTCAAGTATCGAATTTTCATATTTTTAGTGTTTTATTAGGATATTACCATGGATAGAATAGACAAAATTTGTTATAATCATCTTCAAAATTGCATTGTCCAAAATAATTTATTTTTAGCTTGCACTAAAAAACTATTTTAATCATCATTGTTGTTTGAAGAAATTGTCATATTTTGAGTAGTCTATTTTTAGTCAAAGCCATTAATAGATTGATCCATTTTTAGTCATCTTCTAGAAGATCTATTCAAAGTTGTAATTAGTCTAATTGAAGATTTCCTAAGTTTAAATTGTGTATTATTGGGTTAAATTTTGCATAAAATTTGCATTGCATGCAAACAACCTATTGTTATATTAGAAGTCATAGTTAATTTTTATTATTTTTCACGCAACACATTGTAAACCCTTATAAACAACTGGTGTAGGTACACAATATTATGGATCCAAAATTCAATATTCATTTAATAGAGTTTAATATACCTATTTTTCTCCTTAGTTGATGTTGAAGTATAAGTGTCTTATGTGCTTTTGTGAGTGAAGTGTCACTTAAATGTTATTGGAGGCATTGTCTTACAATAGTTGTTAGGTTGGTGGTTGCAACTTTGAATGCAACTATTATATTTAACTCACAATAGCTAATATATGTGTTGAAGTAAATTGAAGTGTTATTACTCTTAATTGTAGGCTTCATATTGCAAGTCTCGGTAAAGAGGATTCGATAGCTTTGTATATCATTTACCTATATACCAAATATTTTGTATTGTTCAAACAATTGTCATCCTTGTGTGTACCTCTAGTGTTTAATCATTGCCTTTATTTGAACAAACCAAGCATGTAGTAGGGTTTTCATTTAGACAAAGTTTCTTTTTTTGTCTTGAGTTGAAATGCATAGCCCTAGGTGAATCCAAAAATAGACCTTTAATTTTGTTTGGCATTAGCATGAACCACCCAAAAAACATTGTACATATTGTTTAGATTAAGTTAGATTTTGTTTACAAAAATCTTCCCCTTCCAATTCAAAGAGTGGTTCAACTACACATTTATTTTATTTTCTGTTTCATTCAAAAGTGTGAAGTAAAACACTAACAAGGGAAAGGGAAAGTAGATACGAATAGACTAAAGTTGTCATTATATTTTCTATTGATGGATAAAGAAGCAAACACATTGGGAAAAAAGGATAAATTATTGAGAGCAAAAAAATCCAAATCCAAGTGCTCTAATCATGACCAAGTTGTGGCCATGCAATTTGGTCACAATTTTTTTTCTAAATCAAGCTAGAGAAATAAAATGTGTTGTTGAGAAGCTTCAATCCATCTTTTGGTTGAAATTGTTTACTTTTCCCCCACAATGGTGGGAAGTGGCAAAGGCAAAGAGTAATTTTTTAAATGGGATCTTGGAGGAGACTCAAAATGATGGACCTCTAAGTGGATAACAACTTAGTGTCCTCAAATTTGAGAATAAAATTGATGATTCCACAATTGTTAATAGTGCCTAAAAACTTGATTTAGAGGGATTCCTTGTGATTTATAGAAGATTGAGACCAACAAAATGCCAAGTTGGTTTGAGGAACTTGCAAGGGAAGTTGTCTAGGCCATCGGATTTCTTGTTGGTTATTTTCATAAATTTTTCATGATGCTCACTGTGAGCGGAGCATCACATGACATTTGAGATGAGTAGCTAAGCTCAAAAGGAAGGACATTAAGTTAATTTTCTTAAACCTAAGCACATTTCATAAAATTCTTGGACCTAAGGAAATTTCCTA
Organism: Sequoia sempervirens; assembly: GCA_007258455.2. Taxonomy (NCBI): domain Eukaryota; kingdom Viridiplantae; phylum Streptophyta; class Pinopsida; order Cupressales; family Cupressaceae; genus Sequoia; species Sequoia sempervirens. The sequence goes on from VDFB02323884.1 coordinate 59,880, forward strand.
TTCTCCACAAAGGCCTAGGAAATTTGTAAGAGGATTGAGAAGCCTAAATTTGTTTCTTATCTTGGTTGTGGTGAAAGGAGTCAAAAATCCTCAAGAGGTCTTATGGCCAACTTTGAGCTAGTATAGTCAACTTTGATATGAGAAACCTTATCATATGAATCCAATGATCATGAGCTTGTGTTTGAGCTTAGTTTCCAAGGTTTGAAGGTGGGAATCAAAGGGTTTGCATTCCAACTAAGTGGAAATCCTCAAATTATTCGGCAACAACACCATTGGCCCACTTGTTCTCACCACTTTTTTCCATAACACCTCAAAAAGGTGTTGGTGCTAGAAAGTGCATCATTCAAACATTGATAGAGAGTAATAGACATGATACAAGGTTATAGACTTGGCTGCTAAACTTAATTTATCCCGATGAGAGAGAAGATACATGCTTAGATAGAACATTGTGTTAGATATTTTTTGAGGCCTAAATATCTCACACACAAAAATATGGGATAGTGGCTAGAGAGGATGATCTCTAAATGAACTTTCAATAATTTTTCATTGTAAGAAAGGTGGTATTACATCTATTGATAATTTATTAGGACATCATATATGTTGGTGTGAATAAATTTCTTGTACCTAGTTAATTCACTCACTAGGGAATTAGGGGACATATTCACATGTTAAGTTTACTTAAGATTATAAGACTCCTTCTAGAAGTCTTAGTTGTCATATATAGAACTTATCTTATCCTAGGTTGTTATGACTTAGTTGTCTCATGTTATAGGATTAAGACACTTGTCTTGATCTTGTCTAATCCTATGTCACACCTTGCCTTTATAAGCAAGGCATCCCCTGCACATTTGCATATTTAGCTATATTCAATCTTACATTGTTGAAGTAATTGTTTTTGCCATTCTCTCTCTTTTGGAAGATATTTTGGCCTAGCAACTGTTCCTGGGAGTGTTGAGGAGTCACCATTAACTCTTACATGGTATCGAATATCTAGTGTTGCAGATTCTTTCCCAGATCTAAGAGTTCCATGTTGGGTTGAATATTTTGTTGGGTGCATGTTGGGGTTTCAATGACCTCACAATTGAATCCAGGGCATCAAAGAATTTCATGTTTATCTTTCATTTCGTCAAATTTGGTTGTGTTTTGTCTGATCTATGAAGGTTTCAATTTGAGGGTTTTAGTTGCAAGATTTGGAGGTAGCTAAAATTTCAAGGAACTTTGATCCCAAATTGACCTTTCCATTGCATTTAGAAGGCCGATTCAACGAATTTTGACTGTAAATTTGTCCATTTTTGAAAACGTTATTTTTGAGGCAATTTTTTTACCTAAGCAAGCTGTATGACTCCCCAAGTAGGTGGTATGACATAAATTTCTTATTTCACAGAATTTTTTTATTAAAAATTAATTCTACGATTTTTTATTGTTAATCTAAATTTATTATATTTCAGGAATATATTTTTACTAAAAAGTTGCAGGGGTTTTATTAAAATTGAGTTGAAATTATTATTACCTGGTTCGAGGGTTTAATTTTTTTTGGCCCATATGCAAACCTTTTCTATAGGGTTTGTTAGCCACATTATTTTCGGCTATCAAAGATTTTTTAATATATTAAAAACCTTTTTAAAAAAAAAGTTTGGCCGACAAGTTTTCTATATAGTGCTTAGCACTTGGTTTTGCCTCACATAGCCGTGGGAGTGAGGGCTTAAAGCCCCAACGGTGCAGCATTAGCCCGCCACTCACCGCAATCGTCGCCTGAGTAGTGCCATTGCCCTCAGTGATGACTTATTTTTACCAATTGTTAAAGCCGTGGTCATATGGTAAGCACTCAGGTGCTTTATTATTGCATTGAATTAGCCTCTTTAAACTTCCAAATTTGTCCCCCAAGAGCCCTAAAATAGGGGGTTTTCTTTAAATTTTCATAACTTTTGATCTAGTAGGCAAATTTTTTTAAACGAAATATTGTCAGAAAGCATATTGTCTGAATTTTTTAGTGGTGTAAGTGTTTTGTAGAAAATTTGTTGTTTTGTGCCATTTTTTTAGGGTTGGAGTCAAATATTGCTTTTCAACCTCCAAGCTCATAAGTTTTTGCTTGGAACTCTAATTTTTTAATTCTTGCAGAATCAAAAAGGTATTCAAGAGCACTACAATTCTATACATGCACTTTTTGTAGATTTGTTTCAAGAATTTCAAATTTTAGTTTGAAACTGATTTGGTACTTTTGGATACATTATTGTAAATTTACAAAAAAGTGTCAATTTGTTTGGGACAAAGGAGTTATTTGCTTGTATTGCGACGAGAAATTTGTTCATGGATTTGCCAAAATTTGTACTTCTAACTCCATATAGGGTGATCCCATATAACTATCATGAATGAAGATCACAAATGGAGATATTATTGTTAAAATTGACATTGCATAGAATTATATTTGGCCAAAATTCAAAACCCACAAGAGCTATAGAAAGAAGAAAATGGCTTGATAGAAGGGATGAAGCTCTTGGTACTCTTCTTTTGGATATTTCTCCATATCGGTTCCGGTGAACGAATGATCATTGAGTTCTCCTCTTTCCAGACGAGACATGAGAAAAATCCCGCCGAAATTTTGAAAAAAGAAAATATATATATATATATATATATATATATAAATATATATTCTCAACTCGTTCCTCTCTTTATTTCCCAGTTTAGAACTGGAGCGACTATGATACGGAAGTCGCTTTGAGGCAGGTGTTCAAATTTATTATGACATATCTGAGAGGTGCTCAATGGACCGTTACGAGATGTAAAACGCCTTTTCCGCCCAGTGGTAAAAAACATATCTCAATATAATCATTATCTTCATATCCAGATTTATTTATCCATATCTCTGGACCCATATGTTATAGATCACTTTTATGATTTAAAAGAACTTTGAATTGATAAATATTAATGAATCTTTTATTAAATTGTATCTCCGGACGGGATTTACCCATAATGAAAAGATCCTTTTCATTAACGATCCAAAGAAAATATTCTTTGTTATATTTTCAATATATTTTTCTATAATGACAATGCAATAAGAGAAGCTAATTCACTCGAATAGTATGAAAAAATTATTTATTCTGAATTTCATAATCTTGACGATTTCCCAGTATAGTAATCGAGAGATTTTCATTCTCCAAAACGTCCTGTAATCTTTAACCGATTTTGTGCTTCAATATAATTGCTTGGAGCAAGCGCTATAGCTTGTTTCCAATACTCAGCAGCTTGATCAAACCAAGCTTCCACAATTTCAGGATCTCCCTGTTGAATGGCCTGTTCTCCTCGGTCGAGATAGATCAACTTGTCAAAGTTTTCTTCCCTTAGAACCGTACTTGAGAGTTTCCTACCTCATACGGCTCAATTAACTATTCTTTAGAGAGACTCTTTGGTAAGCTAGATAAAATGAGGAAAATTAAGTTGGAGAATGAACTAATGAGTCTTAATCCTTTAGATTTTGATAATTTCCAAGACTTCTTCTCTAAGCTCAATTCTCTTAGACCGCATTTATCTAATTGTGGGGTCACTAAAGAGGATGAACAATTGATTCTTTCTATTCTTGCTAATCTTGGTCTTGATTATTTATTGTTTGTTTCTACATTTTATGCTACAATGGATTCCCTTGGCAATGCATGCAAAATGCCTTCTCTTGATGAATTTGCATCTCAACTTACAAGGGAACAAAAAAAGTTGGCACACATGGTCACATTGAAGTCTTCTAAATCTCATGCTCTTTTTGCATAAGATACAAAGGCTTCAAGTGGCAAGGGTAAGAAGCAGAATAAGGAACCCAAGTCTAATGAGCAAGGTAAAGATCCACCTTCACATAGCAATCTTGAGGCTACTCCCTCTTCTAAAGAGGATTCATCTAGAAAGAAGAAGTTTAAATGTGCATATTGTAAAATGTTAGGGGTGTTGCCACAATAATGAGTTACACTTTTTAGGACATCCTATTTTTTTTTTTTTTTTTCCTGAAATCACATATTTTTAGAAAATATAATGATTTAAGCCTAGAAAGGTTCCATTTAAAGGATTTTAATTAAAGAGGGTTTGATCAAATCCCCTTGGATAGAACCTCACTAGTTTTAAACCATACCTATAATGGAGTCTCCTCTACACTTATCAAAATGCTAATAAAAAACCATTTTTGATTTACCTTTTAGGGGATCAAATGAGTTCATTTAAAATTTATGTTTTATAAGTATGTAGCCCTTATTATAAGCTTCCCAAAAAGTATAATTTTAAATATGTTTAATTTGATTATTATATTTATTTTTTATTTATTGTGAATGTATGTTTTTCAATGAACATCAAGGTCTTTGTTTCACACATACAAAAAAAATAGGAAAATAGAGAAAAAAATCTGAAAAATGCATGTCCTCTAGGTATTTTGTCCCTATTCCAACAAAAAAAGAATAAGTTAATTCAAATGCATACAAAAAATGTTATGCGATACACAATACACCTCTGTCCAAATTATAATTACTTTGACATAGAAAATTAATTTTTAAAAATGCAACAAAAAATTATGAAAAAATATCCATGCTCTAGAGATTGGTGTGAAAAATTTGTATTTTAAAAATTAGAATTGTATCCTTTCTATAAAAAAATTATGTGGTACACAGTAAAAATCACTTTTTAAACATGTTGTTTAGTAAAAAAAATAAGTTACTAAAATTGCATAAAACGATTCACAATTTATTTTTAAAAATATAATTAAAATATACACACAAAATCTCATAAATCACTAGTTTGATTCATCTTCAAATTCTTAATGGTTTAG
>VDFB02323885.1:0-26074 GCA_007258455.2 Sequoia sempervirens
CCACTCCATCCAAACTCCATCAGATCTTAAACACCCTGAAATATCTCTCTAATCCCACCCCATCCGCGAAAGGATGCGGACGACACAACTCAGGGCATTGCTCTCGCTGCGAAGAAGTGCCTGACCTTTAATCGCACAAACAATGAAAACACCAAGCAACTTGTGTCCCCATCCATTTGATAGGAGCCTAGACATGAAACCATTCCCCAAGGGATTTGAAATCCCTAAATTTGAAAAATATCAAGGGATGGGAAACCCCAAAGATCATGTCAAGGAATTTCAGGTTCATTGCATGGAGGTCACATATGATGATACTTATTTGATGCAACTATTTCCTAGGAGCTTGGTAGGTCTCACTATAGAATGGTTCTCTTGCTTACCTTCAGGCATTAGAACATTCCAAGAAATTAGGGACATTCATTAAGAACTACACATGTAACATTGCAATGGATGTTAGTGTGGTGCAGGAGCACCTGGGAAAGGACTAGTTTTGAATGAAGCTCTAAATTTTGTTGTGTTGTTCGTGAGGTCATGTAGACCATTAGAGGTGATCTATGGGATGTTTTTGATTAGTTGGAAGGAGGTTGACAAGAGTTAAGTAGTTTTAGCTCTTCATTTTGGCTAGTTTGTAAAAATTGCCTAAGTTTTGAAAACACAGTGTGTTTTACAATGTTTGCTCTAGGTCATCTTAAAGGCCGACCCATGAAGCCCAACGGTTTTGGAAGCCTATTAAAGGCATGAATCGACCCTGAGGCAGGGTTAGAAGCATTATTATTGTGTGACCTATCTGAAGATTGAAGAAAAACAGCGTTATAAGCAGAAATTCCTGCGTTTTGCAGCTTGTTTTGAGTTCAATGGATTAGTTTTTGTTTCTTGGTAGCTGTGGAATGTAGTGTAGTTCACATACAAGCATTTTGAATTCATTAAATAGTTTCTTGTACAGTTTTTAAGCACATTTCTGTATACTGTTCAGTGTTTCCCTGTTTTTGTTTTGAATCAGACTGTATTTTGAAGATGTGGTGCTAGAGCACTTTTCCTCCGTACAATCTGTACGGCCCTTTGGAAATAGTGCCTAGTCACCATGCTTGTAAATAGGTTAATTTGTAGGTTTTGTGTGAGTTCATTGGATGCTAGCAAATGGATGCCCTAGGCGAGCCAGAGCAGGCCCGGTTGGGGCAGTCTTGAAGTAAAAACCCCATATCTTGCAGGGAAATAAAGATCTTAGCGAAATTATTTTTGGAGAATTTAAAGAAAGGTCTTAGCTATGCTTGAAGATTATGAGGGGGTTCTGGTAGTTCATCTAGAGTGAGCATTCTTTGATAGTATTCACACAGCTTTGTGAAACTTAGAAACCCTAGGGTTCTTGAGCATTTTGGTGTTTGGACAGTGTATGGCCTGAGCAGGCTTGAAACCACAAGAATCTTGGAGGTGATGGTAGGGAAAACACAATTCCTAAGCCAAGAACCTAGATCCTTGGGTGGGTTTAGGAGATAAAAGCATTTTTCCCCTATTCAGAGACTTAATTGGGGCTCAAGGCTACTAGCCTTTCAAACCCTAGGAAGGAACCTTGAGGAAGCGATGGAAAGTTGGAGGTTTGTGGTTGCACAAGGACCTTAGATTGGTCATTTTGAAGCTTTTGAGACACCTTCAAACCCCTACAAGAACCTTGAAGAAGGTTGAGGTTATTTGGCCTTTAGGGCAGATTAAGGGCCAAAGGAGAGAACATGGCGAAGCACCAAGATTTGCTTGGGAGAAGGACAACTTGTTGATAGGAGAGGAGTTGGTCAGACAACCAGGGGCACCTAGCCATGAGCAGGGACCTATAGGTTAGATTGGTGGAGCAAGGCACCAAGGAGTTCTAATAAGGAAAGGCCTAGAGCAGGAATCAGGAAGTGATTCCTCCAATCCCTCTCCCTATCAGATTGGTATCAGAGCGAGCAAAAGATTTGGGAAAGCAGCTTATATGTCAGAAGTTGAGTCAAGTGAAACTCCCACCATGGTGACAAATGCACAATTAGCCAAGAGGGTTGAAGAACAAGAAGAGGACAACAAGTCGTTAAAAGAAAGAATAGAGCAACTTGAGAAAGCATTGAACAATGCAAGGTTGGAAGGAAAGGTACCAAAGGAAGAAGAGGTCGCGACAAATAAGAACCCGACCCTGTTTTGGAGGGGAGGAACCTTCTTGAAGGCAATGAAAGCCTTGAGTGAAAAGGACTTGAGGGATACCACCGCTTTAGTGGGCATGGAACTCATGTGGCTGAATCGGATAGAAGGCATGGAGAATCACTTTGAGTGTGATGGAGCTACCGGAAGCATAGAAGGTGAAGAGTTATAAACTGGTGTTGAGATCAACCCTTGTTATGGTGGAAGTTTATCTCAATAAGAGAGGGAAAAGAAGGCAAACAACCCATATCAACTTGGAAAGGAATGGTTGCTAAGGTAAAGGAAGCCTATATGCCAGATGATTATGAGATCCAACTTCACAAGAAGAGGCAAAGTCTAAGGCAGAAAGACCTAGATGTAAACACTTATACTGAAGAGTTCCAAAAGCTTTGTATGAGGTCTAATGTGACAGAGGATGAGAGTCTTAAAGTGGCTAGGTATCTTATTGGTTTGAAATGGAACATTCAGGAGGAGATGGCTCTACTGAGTCCCAAGACAGTCCACCAATGTTATCAGTTGGCTATAAATATTGAGGAAAGGAACAAAAGAAAGCAAGATCAGGCTTCTAAGGGCAGAGGCAAAGGCAGAGATCAAAGAGGACAGCGTGGTGGTTACCAAGGTAGAGGCAGTGACCAAAGAAATCAAGGAGAATCAAAACTCACTGAGCATGGAGGTGAAACATCTTCAAGAGGAGGATTCAACAGAGGAAGAGGACCTCAAGGAGGTTCAAACAGAGGAAGAGGAGCAGGCAGGAGCAGTTCCTATTTTGCAAACATGAAGTGTTATCAGTGTAACCAACTAGGTCACCCTGCTTATAGATGCCTGCAGAAAGCTTCCCATCAAGCAAATGAAAAGAGAGGATTATGCACAAGAGGACACCAATGAGTCCAAAGCATCTAAGATTAGTCATATAGAGTTTGAGGTAGGAGAGAATTTGATGTTTAACAGGTTTCAGGGCTGCCACCAAAGAGAGGAACCTAAGCAAAGAAGAGCTCTTTTAGGAGTAAGGTGCAAGATACTTGGTAAAGTATGCAAGATTATAGTGGACTTAGGGCTCAAATGTATAATATAATCTCAAAGGAGGTAGTAACAAAGCTAAAATTGGAGAAGGTACCTCATAATAATCCCTACAAGGTCACATGGTTGAATAAAGGGCAGAGTGTTTTGGTCAATGAGCAAGTAACAGTGGAATTTTCAATTGGAGGCTATAAAGACAAGCTAGTTTGTGATGTATTACCCATGGATGCATGCCATCTACTACTAGGAAGACCATGGAAATATGACAGAAGTTCCATTTATGATGGGAAAGAGAACACCATCTCATTCAAGAAGGATGGAAGAACTTTCAAACTGCAGTCCCTGTCAGAAGAAGATGAAGGGCAGTCCAAGGTACCTAACATCATGTTGAGCAGTGGTAAAGAGTTTATCAGCAATCTACATCAAGGAGGTGAAGGATATGTGGTTTTAATGCAACCTAAGGAAGAAGCCAAGGCTGAAAGGACAGTCTTACCAGAAGCAGTCCAAAGGTTACTTGATAAGTACAAGAGCATAGTCAGTGATGGAACACCTGCAACTTTACCACCAAAGAGAGCAATAAGTCATCAAACTAACTTCATACCTAGAGCCTCATTGGCTCAACAACAAAGCAGCATACAAGCTACACCTGGAGCAAGTAAATCAGAGGTGGCTAGGCAAGAATTGCTGATCATGATTGATTCAAAAGAGCATCAGCCCTTGTGCAGTACCAGTGGTTTTGGCAACCAAGAAAGGAGGTAACTGGAGACTTTGTACTAATTCTAGAGCAATCAATAGGATCACCATTAGGTATAGGTTCCCAATTCCTAGAATTGAAAATTTAATGGATTGCCTTGGAGGAGCATAGTATTACACCAAGTTGGACCTCAAGAGTGGCTACCATCAAATTAGGATTAAGGATGGAGATGAGTGGAAGACAACTTTTAAGACAAATGATGGGTTATATGAGTGGAACGTGATTCCATTTGGCCTTCCTCAAATGCAAATCCAGTTGGCCATCTCACAGACTAATGAACAGCGTCATGATTCTCACACAAGGATCTTGTAGTATTCTATCCTTGACGACATATACCTACACTTTCTCAAGAAGATGTTAAGAACACCTCAAGCATGTGGAGATGGTTCTCAAAAGGTTGCAAGAAGAGAAGTTGGCAATCAACCTTGAGAAGTGTGAGTTCTTCAAGAAAGAGCTTGTGTATCTAGGCTTTGTAGTATCCAAAGGAACGTTGAAGATGGATCCAAGCAAGGTGGAAGCCATCCTAAACTGGCCTACACCAACCACAGCAACAGAGGTAAGGAGTTTTCATGGTTTACCTTAATTCTATAGAAAATTCATAAGGAATTTCAGTGCATATGTGCACCAGTCCTAGATACCATCAAAGGTAGTCTGAAAACAAAGTTTAAGTGGACTCAAGAGGTTGATAAAGGGTTTGAAAAATTGAAACAAGAAGTAGCAACTAAAGCAATTTTGTTGTTGCCTAGTTTTGACAAGTTGTTCACAGTTGAGTGTGATGCAAATGGAGTAGCAGTAGGAGGAGTATTTAGTCAAGAAGGTAGACCTGTAGCCTTATTTAGTGAAAATATCAATGAAGCCAAGCAAAAGTACTCTACCTATGATCTAGAATTGTATGCTTTAGTGCATTCCCTTAGGAAGTGGAGGCATTATCTGTTACCCAAAGAGTTTGTGGTCTTTATTGATAACTAGACCCTTAGTTATATCAACACCCAAGAGAAGCTGAGTAATAGACATTTGAAATGGATGGAATACATCCAAGCCTTCACATTTACTATCAAGCACAAAAAGGACAAATGAATAAGGCTGCGTATGCATTAAGCATAAGGTTGGCCGGGATAGTGTGAGATACAGCCAAAAAGCATTGGATTAGAGAGTTTCAAAGACCTCTATGGTGAAGATGAAGACTTCTCAGAAGCTTACAAGGTATGTTCTAATTTTGAGAATCATTTTCATAGTCAATCTGCTGAGTATACACTGCAAAATGGACTATTATTTAAGGGTAATCAGTTATGTGTTCCAATAGGGTCAATGAGGGAAAATATGATTCAAGAAAAGCATAATGGCAGTCTTAGTGTGCATTTTGGCATAAATAAGACCTTAGAGCTAGTACAAAGATTCTATTATTGGCCTAAGTTGGAAAGAGATGTTAGAAGGTATGTAGAACAGTGTGTTGTGTGCATGAAAGCTAAGGGAGGAGCTAGCAATGTTGGTTTATATCAACCCCTACCCATTCCTAACATACCATGGGAGTGTGTGAGCATGGATTTTGTGGTAGGTCTTCCTAAGACCAAGACTGGTTTTGATAGTGTTTATGTTGTGGTAGACAGATTTAGCAAGATGAGCCATTTTATTCCCTACAAAACTACTCATGATGCAAGCTACATAGCTCATCTTTTCTTCGAGGAAGTTGTTAGGATCCATGGCTTGCCTCTAAATTGTTTCGACAGAGATGTGAAATTCATGAGTTATTTTTGGGTAAAGACTCATGGAGCAAATTGGGTACAAATATGTCATTTGATCAGCTTACTATCCTCGCACCAATGGTCAAACAGAGGTGGTTAATAGGAGTGCTAGGTAATCTTTGATGTAGCGAATCTCAAAGAATATGGACGTATTATGGGATATGGTGATTCTCAAGCTAAATATACCTATAATGACGTTGTCATTAGAACTACAGGAAAAATCTCTTTGAGGTTGTGTATGGATGCACCCAAGAGGCATATGTGAGCTCAAAGATCTAGGATCCATGGAAAATAGGAGTGGACATGCAGAAGACTTCACTCAGACCATGAAGGAGATTCATGAGCAGGTCAAGCAAACAGTTACAACAGCAACCCAAAAGTTGAAGGAGAAAGTTGATCTATCAAAGAAAGATGTGCAGTTTGTAGTTGGGGACTATGTTATGGTCCACCTCAACAAATCCAGATTGTAGAAGGGAATGTCAACCAACTTATAGATGAAAAGAGTGGGTCCATGCAAGGTATTGGCCAAATATGGCAAGAATGCATACAAGGTGGAGTTACCATTAGATTTGGGCATCTCTCCAGTGTTCAATGCAGCTGACTTGATCAAGTACAAGGGATTAGTCAAGGATGTGGATCAGAATAGTCAAGAAGTTCTCAAGGACATCAGTAATGTGACCTTTCCTCAACAAGACAAGCTTCAGGCAGAGAAGATCTTGTAGTCAAGGGTGAATAAGACTACAAGGCACAAGGTGTACATGGAGCATCTTGTCAAATGGAAGGCTAAGCATGAATCAGAAGCTACCTGGGTAGAAGAAGTAGACTTTCAGAAGCAGGGCATTGATATGACTCTGATCTCTCCCAAAGTTCCTTAGTTGTTTGTGCTGAGAGGGGGAGAATGGTGCAGGAGCACCTCAGAAAGGACTAGTTTTGAATGAAGCTCTAAATTTTGTTGTGTTGTTCATAAGGTCATGTAGACCATTAGAGGTGATCTATGGGATGTTTTTGATTAGTTGGAAGGAGGTTGACAAGAGTTAAGTAGTTTTAGCTCTTCATTTTGGCTAGGTTGTAAAAATTGCCTAAGTTTTGAAAACACAGTGTGTTTTACAATGTTTGCTCTAGGTCATCTTAAAGGCTGACCCATGAAGCCCAACGGTTTTGGAAGCCTATTAAAGGCATGAATTGACCCTGAGGCAGGGTTAGAAGCATTATTATTGTGTGACCTATCTGAAGATTGAAGAGAAACAACGTTATATGCAGAAATTCTGCGTTTTGCAGCTTGTTTTGAGTTCAATGGATTAGTTTTTGTTCCTTTGTAGCTGTGGAATGTAGTGTAGTTCACATTCAAGCATTTTGAATTCATTAAATAGTTTCTTGTACAGTTTTTAAGCACATTTTTGTACTATGTTCAGTGTTTCCCTGTTTTTGTTTTGAATCAGACTGTATTTTGAAGATGTGGTGCTAGAGCACTTTTCCTCCAGTACAATTGTACGGCCCTTTGGAAATAGTGCCTAGTCACCATGCTTGTAAATAGGTTAATTTGTAGGTTTTGTGTGAGTTCATTGGATGCTAGCAAATGGATGCCCTAGGCGAGCCAGAGCAGGCCCGGTTGGGGCAGTCTTGAAGTAAAAACCCCATATCTTGCAGGGGAATAAAGATCTTAGCGAAATTATTTTTGGAGAATTTAAAGAAAGGTCTTAGCTATGCTTGGAGATCAGGGGAGGGTTCTGCAGTTCATCTGGAGTGAGAATTCCTTGACAATCTTCAAACAACTTTGTGAAACTTAGAAACCCTAGGGTTCTTGAGCATTTTGGTGTCTGGACAGCGTACGGCCTGAGCAGGCTTGAAACCACAAGAATCTTGGAGGTGAGGGTAGGGAAACACAATTCCTAAGCCAAGAACCTAGATCCTTGGGTGGGTTTAGGAGATAAAATCATTTTACCCCTGTTCAGAGACCTAATTGGGGGCTCAAGGCTACTAGCCTTTCAAACCCTAGGAAGGAACCTTGAGGAAGCGATGGAAAGTTGGAGGTTTGTGGTTGCACAAGGACCTTAGATTGGTCATTTTGAAGCTTTTGAAACACCTTCAAACCCCTGCAAGAACCTTGAAGAAGGTTGAGGTTATTTGGCCTTTAGGGCAGATTAAGGGCCAAAGGAGAGAACATGGCGAAGCACCAAGATTTGCTTGGGAGAAGGACAACTTGTTGATAGGAGAGGAGTTGGTCAGACAACCAGGGGCACCTAGCCATGAGTAGGGACCTATAGGTTAGATTGGTGGAGCAAGGCACCAAGGAGTTCTAATAAGGAAAGGCCTAGAGCAGGAATCAGGAAGTGATTCCTCCAATCCCTCTCCCTATCATTTGGGTTCAAGTTGTACATATTTTGGAAGTTTCTTATAATGTTTGTATCTTTCATTATTCAAGGTTTCACTTGATTTAGTGTAGTACAATGGGTGTTTCATTCATCAGTGTGCAAATGAGGTTTATTAGATGTTCTGGATTGAAGTATTTCTATGTTGCAAGTTGGGATGAATTATTTCTTGGATCTTAGGTGGTTCGAGGATTATTCTAGATCGTGTTCAAGTGAATTTTGTTTTCAAAAAGTTTTGGATTGATTTAAGGGAGCATGTACTTAATGTTTCATGGTGTTTAGCACAAGTATTGGCCAACCTTGTGTTAGTACTACATGTGAAGTTTATGAAAGCATGTTGAGGTGTATGAGGATTAATTTAGGTCCGAATTAAGGATTTATATGGTTCACCTTCATTCATGTCCACTACAAGAATGCTTAGGTGTCAACCTAATTTGAATTTGCAAGTGTAATGGATAGTTGCCAACCTTGGAGAAGGTTCTCATGGTTAAGGATGCTATAAATAAGATTTATGTTGTTGTTAGATGCAAGAGAGGAACAATATAGATGTGATATTGATGCAAGTGATGTGTGTGATGTGAATTTGAGCAGAGTAGTACAAATTTCAAGTGTTGGATTCTTGAAGGTATGGAGTTGAAGGTGTCTAAAATCTTTCATGTAAGACTGTGAAAGTGTTGGAGCATTGTGGTGGATTCCTTTTTGCATTGAGAATTTGTTATCTATGTAAAATTTCTCTTCTATCCTCTTTTTTTCTTTTTGTGGTAGTGAGCCCTAGCTGTGAACCTTTTGGACAGTGTGTCCTATTCTAGCAGTGAGCCCTTGTACCAGTTTTGAAATTACTTATGTTGTGAGCTAATCCTCATCGTGGGTTTTTCCCTTATTAGGTTTTACATGTAAATTTGGTATTCTCTTGTGTATGGTGTTTCTATTAAATAGTTTATGTTATCTGCATTTCATGATTAATCACTTTAACAAAATAAGGTTTTATTGAATGCATGTGGATCTAATTACTGTTGAAGGTTTTGACGTTTTAATTTTCTACAACTGATTCAACCCCCCTCTCAGTTGTCTTGTTCATTCAACAATGAGTATGTAACATGGGTGTTCAAATTCAAAAAATCATGTTCATCCTAGTCATTTACTAACTTAGTGAGTTACTATTTTATGTTTGAGTATTCTTTTTGAGTAGTCAAGAACTCAAATGTGAAACAAGTTTCTCAAATTGATAATATTGATTGTTAACATAATAAACCATATGTGCATGAAAATAGGAGAGTAGTTACTCTCAAGGTTTGAGTGAAAGGACTTGAACAAGTGACAATTACCAAGTCCCAAGTTGTTATGAGTACATAACATGGGTGTTCAAATTTAGGAAAGCATATCCATCCTATTTTTTTAAGTTTAGTAGAATATTATGATAAAGTATCCCTAATGAAAGGTCATTCAAGCAAATTAAATAGAAAATTATGTGTTAAACCTTCTAGGTCAAGGTAGTTTCCAAGTTGGGTTAGAGGTGTGTGAAAATACAACTTAGATTCTCAAGGAGATGTTTGATATGAATCAAAACTTTGGCCAAAGTAATGAGAAAGTATCTACTTGCATTATTCGGTTCATAGTGATCCAAATTGCATATCTAGTTAGATTGGCCATACCCATTTAGAGATTTCTAAAGTTGTATGGTCAATTGGTTATGTAGGACACAAAACTAGAACTCAAATTCCATGTATCTATTAGTTCTTTTTTATACTATTTGTGAAGGGTAGGACCACTTTCAGTTGGAAGGTGTGCAAGTGACCATCAACCTATGGTTAGAGATAAAGCGCTTAGGTGATGCTCTTCCTCTTACAGATGATAACACCAAGGCTTATGAAATAGAAGTATTTTTCAGATACAAAATACTTGACCTTGTATCAATATTGCATTATGTAAACTTGTATACTTCAAAGTATTCATGTATGTATTGTAATTGAAAAAGTTATATCTGATTTTAAAGTTGAAATTTAATATAGTTAAAATTCAAAAATTGTCTTATGTAATCATATTTGATCATGTGCAATAAATGATGTATGAAAAAGAAAAAGAATTACATTCCTATTTTTAAGGAAATACTTCTATTTACTTCTATGGTAAAAAAACCAAAGTAATTACTATGTTGTATGAGAAAGTTTGTTACACACACCTCCCAATATGTTTCACTAGTTCTTTTCTACTATCCTTCCATCTCATGTATCCCTTATCATCTTCTATCCTCCAATCCACTCCCTCTAGTATGGGGAAAATTCTTCCTTTGCAACATAGTCCTTGGAGCTCCATCCTCTTATCAGTCATCTTAATCCTTCTATCTCCTAGCTAAGCTATCCATCCATGTTTTAATAAACCTTGAACCTCCCTTCATTAGCTCCCATCCATTCCTATATCTTAATAATTTTATCCTCCATCCAATCCTATCTTATCTAGTCCATTTATCTTATATCCTCTATCCAATAATATCATATCCAATTCATTCCTCCATCTCATCCATCATTCCTATCCAATAATCTTAAATCCTTCCAATCCAATACAATCAATTTTAATCCATGCTATTGAATCTTTCTATCCATCTAATCATCCAAAATAAATCCACCATTTTGATCCAAATAATATGAAACCTATTGATTACCTATTGAGTTATCATCATAAGGGTGTATCCTTCCCAATCCATGCATTATTATTATAATTAACAACACAATCCTTGGGGTATGCATTGTTCTTATCATTAACTTTTCTATCATCGTCAACAAATAATCAATTTTCATCTTGGCTAGGGGAATAATCCTTGTTTGTTCTTGTCTTGTTGTGCATGCTTGCTTGTTCCTTGTGTATATTATTATTGTTTGCATTTATCATGGTCTTTGTATCATATTTCCATAACAATATTACATGGTCTTCCTTATCATGGTGTTATAGGGCATATGTTTATATTTGACCTTTTTGATCATGTACTTGGAATATTATCATCTCAATTCCTTGTACCTTGGTGCATAAAGTCAAGTTCAATGTCAAATCTAGGTTGCTTATACCATTGCAGCATGATAATCTTCCATCCTCCCTCTACATCCATATCTTCATCATCCTTATCTTTTCCAATCTATTCTTATTTAATTCATCCTTTCATCCTCCTTCTAATCCATTTTGAGAGCACACTCATGTTCTTTGAAATTGTATGTCCTCTTGAGGGGGCATACCTAAATCCCATCCTTCTAAGAATTACGACATCATAACATTAGTTCTTATCCCTTGCCTACCCACTCTATTTTATTCTTCTTTGAAATGATTTTATTTCTCGTAGTTGCAACATCATCTCAAAGAGGGGAAAAATATAGACACCTAAAATTTAACTATACCTAACCAAACTTGAATTTACCCTATCCTAGCCATTAATGAAATTAATATTTACTATTTATTTAATTAATTAACTTTATCCTTCACTTTAATTAGATAAATATTTATTATGTACTTAATTAATTAAAAATTATTTATTTATTTAATTAATTTATCCTTCACCTTTATTTATTTAGACTATAGGAATCGGTCGAGTATCCATCCCCCTACAAACTGCAATGCACCTGGTAAAATTTTTTCACATGTTCACTGACGCTAACGTGACATGCCCTCTGGTACCACAAGGACAGTGGGGAGACTAGAATCATGACCTCTTGCTTGCAATAGGATGCCTTAGCCAATCTAGGCCCACTGCCCATTTATCCTTCACCTTTATCCCACCTAATCCTAGCTAATTAATTAAATATTTATATTTATTATTTATTTATTTAATTTATTCTTTACACATCCCAAAACCCTCCAACTAAATTAATCAATCGATTCTTAATCAAATAATTAATTTAGGCTAATTAATACTTATTACCTTTTCCTCCAATATTTAATTCCACTTTATTCTTCAATCCTTGTCCATATAATCCTAGCCATTCGATTCATTCATATGGATCACAATCTAACTTTCCATCATCCAGTGACAATTGTCCCTCTCACATGACTAACTAAGACCTTGTCTAGATTCATCTAAACACTTGCAAAAAAGTCAAATTGACTTTTCATCTCATCCATCCATTTCATGTTACATCTCTAAATCCTAGCTATTTACATAAGGATTTTTTCCTAATCAAATCCTAAACCTAGTCTTATCCCTCATGCGACACTTTTTCACATGACTAAAACCTTTGATCCAAAACCTAATCCTCAATTAATCCTAGCCACCCATCAACCAATACATCTTGGCCCTTTATTTCTCCCATGAAAATTTTATAAATGAGAGGCCTCTCATCCCATTTGTTAATATCTTCTCATGCTAATGTTATGTTATTGCATTTCCTACCTACTTCTTCTATAGCTTAGCTAATCTTCCATTATCATATCCTTATCTATCCATTTGACCTCTTATCATCTCAATCCTACTATAATGCTACTTTTATAAGCAACCACATTCCTCCATCAACACATCAAAAGAGAAAATCAAGTGGGGCTAGGGTTCACTCTACTTCAACTCTATTCAAGGAGAACAAAGGGTTTTAGGTGAAGGTATTGCGTGTTTATTGCATTATCTTGTATTTTATCTACCTTTAATCTTTTTTTTTTTTTCTTTAATAGAATTAAAATATCCACCCTTTAAGCACCCATCTTCCTATTCCAATCCATAAAAAAATATTTCCTCCCACAATTTTATATATTTATTTTAGGATTGGGTCCATGATATTGTAGATTATTGCCCTGAATTTTTCCTAGACCACCACTAGTCTCACATTAATTTTTTTTGATTATATGGGAAATTATTATCTTAGAGATTCAATGATTAACCTATGGAATTATTAATCCCTATAAAGATCCAAAAGAATATACCATGAAACCCGTACCTCTTTACCAAAAAATTATTTGCATATCCCTCAAAGAATATTTTCTAATCTTATTCTAATAAAGACAAAAAGCCCTAGATTAATTATTCATCTTACCAACCATTTAACCAAAAAACATTTCTAATGGATGATCAACTCTTGACTATTTTATCTGATGATTCTTCTAACTTCTATACAAGAAGGTTACGTCCCTTCTTTTTGATAAATTTTGGTGATAGATGCCTAAGTCCCATTTTCCACCTCCTCCATGGCTAGAATCTCAACTTTGCTAACATCAACTTGTCTCCCTTTAGCCCTACCACATTTTATATCTACCAAAAACATGTGTTATGGAAGATGTCTATAGTTTGACACACTATCTCTTTCCCTTATGCAATGCTCTTATCCTTGATCCTTGTCAAAGCTTCCAAATTATCCTTAACATTATCTTCTTCACCATCCCATTAACTATGGAGTTGTCAATATTCCCTAATAATAAAAAATGTGTTACTACCTCTATAAGTTCCAAGGAATCTTCTTTATTTATCTCCCTTACAAGGGGTGACAAAATTTGTCTAATGTCTTCTCTATGCTTTTCCCTCCTTTTCTAAGATCCCTTCCCCACCAAAATTTATACTTGAATTTCCTTAAGGAAATTTCCTCCATATCATCTTCCATTGTTTGGATGATCTAAGTGGTATATTCCTCGCTCTTATCACATTTTTTTGCCCCCCTCCAACAATTAATGTATTGGATTCGTAAACATTCATAATCCAATAGTTGCACCCCAATGCCCATTAAGGATTGTAGCCTAATCACATTATGAATTGATTTACTCAAATCTATCCTTGCACATATCCTTACATATGTTCTCAATCCCTTCTCCTTTGCAATAGAGGAAATATGCAAGTATTCACCAAGGTAATTCCATACCACTTTAAGAATTTCTTCTAACCATAATTCACAATAGAGCTTATACATAAGGATCCATGAGGGGGATTCTTTCACCAATTATTTTATTAGATTAAAGCAAGGTGACCAAGCTCTATGATATAGCCTTAAATTTCCCATGAACCAACCACCACCCTTAAGAATCTTATGTCTATCTTATTTTTATTGAAAGGTAGATTGGACAAAACTTAATGCTAAAAAACTAATGCCTATTGCTAGAATTGTCCCGTCCAAGGTTTGATTGTATCTATCAAAGAACAAATGATAATGAATTTAGTAATTATCACAATATTTTTCAATTGTTTTATTGTTGTATGCAAAAAAAATTATCTGGTATATTGATAGTTAGAATTTTTTAAAATCTACTTCCACATTGACAATGAAAATGAAGATCTTACAATTTGTAGCCTACAACATAAATTCTTTACCCTTGATTTATAAAAGCTAGCTAAATTCTTCCAATATATTTTTTGTCTTGACTATTTTTTGCCATTTATCTTGTCCATTTCACAAAATCTCTTGAAGCAATTAATTTTGTACAAATATTTGATATGTATTTGAAGCAATTAATTTTGTACAAATATTAGAGAGAGAGAGAGAGCTACTCTATCTTCCATTTTTTAACAATGGAACCCTATTTTCACCTTTTTTTACTTCTTTTTTCTAATTCACATTAATTGTTTTTTAATATTTGTACCCTTACTTTTTTATAAAATTAATAAATAATATATCTTAAATTAGTAATAATAGAAAATTATTAACAAATGATAATTTAAGAACAAAAATTAATTCATATTATAAAAGTAAACATACATTATTATTTAAAAATAATTAATATCCAAATTAAAATCAATAACTTATAATAATTGTTAGAAAGTAATTTCTCTTATTGATTGTGGAAATAGAAACATTGGTTGTGGAAATAGAAACTTCAGTTTTGCATGAGCAATATCTATTGTAATTATAAATAAGCTAAAATTTAGTGAAATTTTTCTCCAGTTTGCATGTTCTAGATTTTTTCTGTAAGTTGTAAACTCCTTTATAAAAGAGGCATGATGTAATTAATTTTGAGGTGTAATCAAATCTGATGAAGTAATAAAATATATTTTGTGTGTAGTAGCACATTGTGCAAATTATTGTGTTTATTTGAAATGATGTGTTGAGAAAGTTATTATTTTCTATGTATTTGTTTTTTGTTTATCTCCATTAAATCTAACATGTGGTATCAGATCAGGTTCAAAAAAATTATGTGGGTTTGAAAATTTGCAGCAGCAAGAAATGATGCAAAAAAATTGTAAGGGGTGAATAAAAGGAGATATGAATAGGTTGCAAATTATATATTATAGAAAAAAGGATTGTGTTTTGTTTTATTGCAGATTATACCTAAATGCCAAAAGTTTTCAAAGGAGATTGTTTGTTGTTAATCACAGCTATAGAGAAAGTTGTTGATGTGAAGCCACTTGAAGGAGAAAAGTGTTGTCCAAAAGGAAAAAAAGGTTCATAGGAGATCAAAATTGTTCAATGAATGTTCACTGTTATAAGAAATATTGGTAGATCATTGTTTAATATATGGAAGAGTTAAGGAGATTATGTGAAGAGCTGATAGCCCTTGAAAGAAAGGCACAGAAGCTCTTAGCCAAAGAGAGATGCAGTTTAAAGTCACTGAAAGGGTAAGATAAAAAGTAAGTTGCAGTGTTTTATTTTGTTGTTGTTAAGGGGGAGATCTAGTTGTTTAAATTGAAAATCATAGTCTGAGCGAAGGAAAAAGAAATTGTTTGAAGTTGATTGAAAGGTAAATTGGTAGCAGATTCATAGTCAAGTGCAAAGGTAAGGTGCAGTTAATCATTTGTTTCAATGGGTAAAGCTGGTAAACGTGTTACACATGAAAGAAAATGAAGTTTTAGAGGAAGAATTTATGAAAGTTAAAAATGATAATTTTGAATTAGCAAGAAAAATAAAGGAGTTGATAAAGGAGAAATATGAGTGTTTATGTGAAATTGAGAATCGCGGAAAAGAATTGGGTGATGTTAAAAGAAAGAATGAAGAATTAGAAGAAAAAATAAAATTGTTTGATGAGGTTAAGAAAATCAAAGAAGATTTTGAAGAAAAGCTGAAATTGTTAGAAGAAGAAAACTATTTGCAAAAGGAAGAAATATATAAGTTGAAAGAAGAAAATGAATGTTTAAGGAAAAAACCATTCATGTGTGATGTTCCTTGTGATACAAAATATTTTGTTTGTTTTGTTGATAAATCAAATGATTTATGTGATAAAGTTGAAGTTCTTATAAATGAGGAATGTAAACATAAAGATGATAATGTAAATGATAATGAGAGAAATGTTGGTTTTAAAATTATACAAAAAATGGGTTATAAAGGTAAAGGTTTGGAAAAACATGGGAAATGAATGAGAGAGCCCATTCAGCCAATTGTGAGGCCAAGAAATGAAAGCCTGAGATATGGTGAGAAAGATAGAAATGATGTAAGTATTACAGGTTCATGCAAATCATCTAAAAGCATGGAATTTATGCAATGTTCTCATTGTCACAGGGGAGGACATAGAAAGGAGAAATGTTGGGATCTTAATCCTTGTAAAATTTGTGGGTTAAAGAATCACTCTGAGAATTCATGTTAGAGTAGAGAATGGAATGAACAATCTATGAAAGATTGTATGAAGATCGATTATGGATGGATCGATGGATCCAGTTGGAGAAAAGTTACAGGTATGTTTAAAATGATGTATAAGCCTAAATATTGGCATGTTAAAAGCAATGTTGGTTATCAAACAAAGTTTTAAGGACTGCAGCAGCAGTTGGTGAAGAGTTGGAGATAATTTGAAGGTATCATGAAGATTGAAGATTGAGTGAGTGAGAAGATTTGGAAAACAAGAATTTGAAGAATGAAAGTGCTAAAGCATGTGGTCGAAATTAAGGGGGAGTGTTAGAAAGTAATTTCTTCCATTGATTCTGGAAATAGAAACATTGGTTGTGGAAATAGAAACTTTAGTTTTGCATGAGCAATATCTATTGTAATTAGAAATAAGCTAAAATTTAGTGAAGTTTTTCTACAGTTTGCATGTTCTAGATTTTTCCTGTAAGTTGTAAAATCCTCTATAAAAGAGGCATGATGTAATTGATTTTGAGGTGTAATCAAATCTGATGAAATAATAAAATATATTTTATGTGGAGGAGCACAATGTGCAAATTATTGTGTTTATCTGAATCAATGTGTTGAGCAAGTTATTGTTTTCTATGTATTTGTTTTTAGTTTATCTCCATTAAATCTAACAATAATTATAAATTAAATTAATTATATTATATATTTATCATATTCATTTAAACTTAATTTTATTTAAAATATCATTCTACTTCTTTACAAATATATAAATTTAATAAAAATAAAATAGCGCGAACTTAAAAATGCTCAATACAATTCCGGCAAAAATCCCAGTGCTTCTTCAAGATGGAAATTCATAAAAGGGAGATCATTTGTTGGAAGCCGTCTTCGTCATAAAAAATTCTTAGAGGGGCTTTGAAAAGAAGAAAAATAATTGTGCACAACTTTCTGTCTTCAATTGCTTCAAAATGAGGTACACAATATCGGTAGGCCTATCAAACGCTATCCAGAAGCGAACTTGCTTCCTCAATAGGGGAGAGTAATTGCTCAAAAATGTCTGAGAGTAATTGCTCAAAAATGTCTTCATACTCAGTTTCCGCAAAAGCTGTAAGGTCGGGGAGTATGAATTGAAGGTTATCAAGCCGCCTCCTTCCTTCTTCATCCACACACGTTGATGTGCTCACAATGCAATTCTGAACTCCCAACTTGGCCTCCCCATCCCAATAATAATACATCTGCACAGAATGGGCAAAGAATAGCCTTGCCCTATTGTCAGGAGCAATCCAGGCACGTGTGCCGCTGGGTAAATGGAGGAGAGCTTGCCTAACTCGTGTTTCTCTTTCCTCCCATGACCCTCCCATATCCACAATCATCATTTGCCCCCCATCCGAACCCACCACCTCCACCCATTTCTTCTTCACTGCTTCCCAACATGTCATATTTGATGTCATGAGATCACACTCCTTTAACAACACCCACAGCTTTACCCCAGCTGCCGGATTGGGTGACTCCCCGAGCTGCCCATTCTCATCAAGATGCAGGAACTTTGACTCACTGTGAAAAAATGCTCTACACATTACACCCGCATATGGATACATTTCATCCATAAATTCCTGCAATTCAAGGAAGACCATTAATTAAGAACAAGGATGAGCAGTGATAACCAGTGAAATAAAATTCTTAGTTAAGCACAAGAAAATGTGTTACAATGATTACCTTTGTTCCACGCTCCACTACTGCTAAAGAGTATTGCTCCTTCACTTGTTCCCACCGCTTTTTTAATATAGGGCTTCCATATATATCCACAATCATCAATCCCTTCACCTGAGCTAACTTGTCTATTGTATTCTCCTCCAGTTGAGAACATTCTTGAGCCTTAACAGCAATTATTGAACTCAAACATTCAAAATCACCAGGGAGGCTCTGTAATACCCTACATCCATGGACGTTCAAATATTTTAAACACTTCAGCTGACCAAAATTTTGAGGTAGATTCCAGAGCTTCTCACAGTCTTGCAACACCAAACACTCCAGAGAAGCGAGGTTTTCGAGACTTTCTGGCAACACAGATAGTTGTGTACATCCGATTAAATCTACACTTAGCAAATCATATAATCTGCCAACACTGTCCGGAAGACTCACCAAGCTGGAACAAAATCTTAATTGTAACTCATTTAAAAAAGATAAATTGCCAATACTGTCTGGAAGACTCACCAAGTGGGAACAACAGTTTAAACACAACTCATTTAAAAAAGATAAATTGCCAACACTGTCTGGAAGGCTCACCAAGCTAGAACAAGAATTTAAATTCAACTTATCTAAAGAAGATAAATTGCCAACACTGTCTGGAAGGCTCACCAAGCTGTAACAACTACTTAAATCCAACTCTTTCAAAGAAGATAAATTGCCAACACTGTTTGGAAGACTCTCCAATCTGAAACATATATTTAAATCCAACTTATTCAAAGAAGATAAATTGCCAATAGTGTCTGGAAGGCTCACCAAGCTGGAACAATTAAATAAATCCAACTCATTTAAAGAAGATAATTTGCCAACACTGATTGGGAGGCTCGCCAAGCTGGAACAACCACGTAAATCCAACTCATTTAAAGAAGACAAATTGCCAACGCTGTCTGGAAGACGCACCAAGCTGGAACAATATCCTAAATTCAACTTATTCAAGGAAGATAAATTGCCAACACTGTTTGAAAGGCTCACCAAGCTAAAACAACTACTTAATCCAACTCATTCAAAGAAGATAAATTGCCAATGGTTTTAGGCAGACTATCAAACCCACTACAGTAGCACAATCTTAGAGAACGCAAAGATTGAATGTGGGAAAGGATGGTGGTGAGATTAACTATTATAGCACCTTCTATATACATACATTTCAATGAAGATGTGATGCCGGAGAACTGTAAAACAAAATCATTGTTTCAAATTAGCAACGTCCTCGAAAAAATATAAATAAATCACTGAATTTTTTTCTTCAGAAAATAAAATAAAAACTTTAGGCAGAGATTGTAGAGTTTGCCTCACAAAATTTGGATCCTTCGTTGAACTTACAAATGAATACTGCTAATTTCGGATGTTTACTGACATCCATCAATGAGAAATAATTGCTCAATGAGTAAGTTTTGGTGTTGAGATCGAGCAACCTTAGATTTTCAAAGGTTCCTTTGCATTCTCCAGCATTTACTATTCTTGATCCTTTCCCCAAGCTCAAAACTCTTAAACATCTCTTCATTAAGTTGAGATGACGTGCTTCCAGCTCGAGCGGACAATCCCATTGAAGAACAATCCCCTTTGTTTTCTTTATCCTCTGCGAAAAAAATGTTTGTAGCTCAAATGCACATTAAAATGTTAGTTTTTTTAAATTTTTCCTAATTATACAAATAGATATATACAAATTTTGGACCGATGAGTCTTTTATATATTTAGAGATAAAATCTAGAAATCTTAACGGCGAGACAGAAAACATACCTTTTCATCTCCGAGAACATCATTGAGAGATTCTAGGTTTGTGATTCTCTCCCATCTGACGACAACATTCTCCCTCGCGTTTCACTATATCGTGAACATTCACCATGCCTTCATTCGTCACATTTACAAGTGCAGCCCTTTCAAGCTCTCCAAACTCTATCTCTCCAACACTATAGGCCACCAGGTCCCGCTTCCAAGTACAAAAGAAGAACACAATGTCAAGAAATGCCTCTTTACACGAGGCTTCCAAGCGATTATATACAAAGTCCACCATACGTTCGCTTAACTCGCTCTCCTCTCCTTGTAGCAGCCATAACTTTATATTTTCAACTACGCCTCTACAAGCCTGCACACTCTGAGTATGTTCGCATAGTCTCGTTCCAGCCATTTTTAGAACCAGTGGAATTCCTTGGCATATTTGGAGGAGACCATTAATATCTATGGTGGGATCAAAGCTTGCTTGGTCACTGCCTAATGCAAACTCGCACAAGAGTTTGTGTGCCTCTTCTGGTGGAAGAGAAGCTACCTGATAAGGACAGCGTTCAATTCCTGCCTGCACAATTATACGAGTCTCGTTTAGATTTCTGGTTGTTAAAAGAATTCTGCTCTGTGCTGTAAGGGACGCCAGGTCAGTTATAGGCAGAAGCTTTTCCAAGTCACTTTGCTTCAGTGCATTGTCAACAAAAATGAAGTGAGCTTGAGAGGAGTGTTTTTTAAAACCCTTGGACAACTCTTCCCGACCTTCATTCAAACTCCTCAAATCAATATTACGGCCGTAAAGGTCTCTTAAAATTTGTTGTTGAAGCAACTTAAGATTAGCCTCTGAACAATCCTGTTCTATATCGACTCTGCAAAATTTGTAGTTTTGGAGGTCGATTTTATTGAAAACTGCAGAAGCTAATGTAGTCTTTCCTATCCCACCTTGTCCATAAATAACTACCGCTTTAACTGATTTACTTTTCATATCTAGATGCTCAGTCACACGATTTCTGGCTCCCTCGATCCCACCTATAAACCCAATATAAAAAAATTAGAAATCATGTTTAAATAAAAAATTATAGAATAATTATACATCTACATAATTTATTTTAAAAATACAAAAATATAGATCATAAATATTATTAATTTTTAAGTATACCATGCAAATATAATTTTCATTTTTTTTCGAGATCTTTAAAATTTTATTTGGAAACTTTATCATATTCAATTTAAGTTAATTAAATTTATTTAATATTATATTTTTTATTTGTACTTACAATAATTTAAGTAATATGAGGTTTTTAAAGATTGTTAGTCACTAAATTAATAAAATATTTTTTATTTTAAAATCTTAATTTTTTTTTAGAAATTATATCAATTATATTTTGTTTAATTATTATATATTGAAGTATTATAGGAGATATACATATTATTGTATGGAATGCATATTATTCTATATATTTATGATGGATTTTATTGAACTTGAGGTAGTATATTTAATTTTATTGGTTACATAATCAATCCATCAATTTGTGTAATTAACCTCAACAAGTTACATAAAATATATCATATATTGATATGTTTTGGTATGGTGATTTAGAATATAATGACAACATGAACTAATCAATTGATAGTTGATATTTAGCATAATTTGTAGTAATTTTTTAACCAAAAAAATATTTTATATGGTTCAAAGTTGGTGAGTCCCTCAAAGATTCACAATGTATACCTATGACATACTATATTTGTTCATAGTGTACTAAATAATACATCTATTTCAATTTTTACCTCCCAATATTCTACTATTCATACATCTCCCAATAACATTTCTAATTTGAAGATATCCCTTACTTTACTATATATTCAATCTATCCATATTTTTTAGATATTTTTTATACTATTTTTTATTTATACCTCTTTTGTATTAAAATTTGTATACACAATTTTTGACCATATATGTTAACTACCTATTTTGATCATTTAAAAAAAAAACTATTATCTTGAATTATTTATGAAAATACTAAATTCAAAAACACTGAAATTCAAATAATTTGTCTATAATATAAATGACAAAGATATGTCTTTTACATTTCACTCTGGCCATGGTTGGATGTGAAATTTTTCTAGCTCTCCAATTATAATATAACATAACAAAAACTCAAAACTCTAACCATACCCAAACATGAATAATTAATTTTTTAGGGTTTATATTCCACCATCCCCTTCACCATCCATGCAGGTCACTCCTATAGGTAACTCGTACATCCTTGTTTCTTTGTCTCGGTACAAAGAAATTGAAAATAGATGATTATGAATTCCATTGAAAGAGAGGAATTTGGATTGTTGGCTTGTATAAGAATTGATGGCAAAACAACATTCAAGGACAGTTCTTCGAAACATTTTTCTGCAACAAACTACTTCAAGATTTTACTGCGGCAAATATTATTTTCTTATTATTATATTTGATTTTTTTTATTATTATTGTTATAGATGTAATAGCATAAACAAAGGTCCAAATAAAAGAGAAAAAATTAGTACCTGCTCTAGGAGAGCTTCCTTGGGAGAGACGTAAGACAACTGGAATCCTATTCAAAGCTTCTGCACTCCTATTCAAAACAACCAGTATCGCTTCCATTGTGAGTTCTGCGTACTCATGCCCCAGTTGTGCTCGCAATCTCTGCAAATCTTCAGCGGCAACCGGAGCAGCAAAAAATCTATTTGGCCATGAAAAGTAAACAAAGATTCGTCATCATAGAAGAGTTGAAATACGAACATCGCATGACAAAGACAAATTCACATTGGATTTACTTGGAAAGTGCATGAGATTTCATTTGCGATATGCAGAGAAGAGATCCTTCTACAATGAACTGCAGGACCCGATTGAGCTTCGCTTGATGATCATCCAAATGATGATTCAACTGCTTGATGTATTTGGCAAGGTTACACATGTATCTCAGAAGCTCTATACATTCCTCTCTGTTGGAAGAAACTTGCTCGATTCGTTCCAACACAAAACCTACAACTGAAAGCGCTATTCCCACCCACTGAATCTCCGCAGCTTCATTTATTACATCGATCACCAATTTGCGAGTTTCACAGTTAAGCTTTGGCATAATGTCTCTCTGTAGGCAAAAACATTGATAGATAGTTTTAGAATTGTAATCTCTTTCCACATTAATACTTTAAATGTGTGGATCAAGAAATTTAATGATAAGGAAATGAATTGCATCAATTAAGATCTTTCTCTAAAAAAATGGTTAAATACCTTGCATATACTGTTAGATCTCTTCAACAAATTCTCCAGTAAACCGCCACAAGAATTGATAGAAGAAGCCACCCGATTCGTCTTGGCAAGACTGGAAATTGAATTAATGCTTTTCCCGTCAATGGCTTTTAAGACCTGCTCAATGTAAAAAATCAATTCTTCAATGTGCCCCATCTCTTTCACTGCTTCCAGTTTATTCATAACATCTTCATAATATTGTTGGGAAGGAGAGCATGGAAAGCAGCAGAAACCGTTGCCCATTTTTCTCTTACTGAGTGGATGAAAGAGAGAAGCGGGTTGCCTAATGAAATTGAACAAGAAAAAGACTGAAAACAGATTTCTCAGGATGTGTATAAGATAGGAGATAGACAACTCTTATATCGTTATTATAGGTGAGAATTCAACCGGAAAAGTCTCATGTCTGATGCCGGCTAAGACTATTCCGGCTGGATTCTCACCTGAGACATGGCATCCACATTTTTCTCCCTGCGAAGGCATTTTTTCCAGTTAGATTTTCACTTCCTCGACTCCGTACGCTGTCCCTCTGCACCCGGTATGGGCGTCCTGCAGAAGTATGGGTGAAAAATAAAAGAATCCTTCATATCGAACATTGTACCAGCTACTCCCTACGTACTGTATAAATTTTACCTTGACTTTCGGGGTTTTGCGTGCGAGTTGAAGTAATGTCTGCGTGTATTCCCTATTTGCCTATTTCTATTGCTTTTTCAAGTGGCCGCCTTTAGAATAAAATGGCAATGGCGGTTATGACAGGAGGAGAGCAAGGAAACATCAGAAGGGAGAGGGTAATTTCTATTTTTATGCTTCATGGCCTTTGTTGCTTTTACCTCGGCTTTGAGTTGTTGTTTCACTGCCTTGTCTTCATCATCATCGTTAAATGGTTATGCAACACCAGTGTATACTTTGGAGGTAACCCCAGTTGTATTTTCAGGCCCTTCATCCTTAGCAACCACAGTGTCAGCGAAAGCGACGAGTCTTGTAGGGCTTATAGTTTCGAATCCCAGTGAAAGATGAGCAGCAATTCGACAATGGGAGATATGAGCAGGGTGGGGCTCGCGTACGACATCGCCATAGCGGTGGAATTACTAGTTCTACTCTCGACGATGATGTTGGCTTCGTATATGTGTGTACGGGTGCATAGCCAGACTCAACTGGTGGGAGGCGTTGCGCAGAGAGAGGAGGTGCAGAGAGACACAGGGGCGGCCATCACGGCGAGACTCGACCAGGCGACCTTGGACTCGTATCCGCTGGTGACATTTTCTGAGAAGCGGTCATGTGGGGAGGAGTTGTCCTGCTCCATTTTCCTAGGTGATTACAAGGAGGAGGAGGTGCTCACAACCCTTGGCTGACCTCTTCTTAGCGCACCTTCCCCTGCGCATGCTCCAGCCCTAATTCATTTTTCAACAACCTCTGTTCTTGTGTATTCCATCTTTCTTTGAATTAATATTGTATGCCTTCGGGTGCAATTTGAATGCCCCCATTCGAGTCTAGCTGGTTGAAGCTCAATTTGAAAAGGTCCCTGACTATTCCTAAAACACAAGATACATAGGGAGAACAGCTCAGAGATGTCGTTTCTTGCTTGGGGTGAAAAAATGATTAAATCTTCATGAACAATCCAAGTAACAAATGTAGAAATAGTGCTAATGTTACCAAGCAAGAGAAAGAAACACCTTTAAGTTGATAGAGAATGTGAGGACATCGACGGTTCTGGAACTTTGCGTTTAGGATTAAGTAAGTCAACATTGCATGTTCAGATATTTTAATTTTTAGTTATGAAAATCTACAAATTTTGATTAGCATGTATTCCCTTTGGTATACTGGATTCACAAGGACTAATTAGATCTCCGAATTCTTCAGACACAAGTCTCACTTCAGCAGCAACAATTGCTTTACCATGGGAGAGAAGCTAGAAATACTGAGCGTTTGAGTTCACTTGGAGTTGTAGAAGGGGACTTAATCATGATGACTTCTACAGAGATAAGGTACATACTTTTTCTTTCTAAAATTTCTAGACATCTTTGAGGTTATTTCCTAATAATTTTGTCCTAACAAATTGTGCATGTTTTGAACAATTTCAAAGTTGAGAGTGATGTATATACATTTTAATTTTGGTAGGTTCTTATATTATTAGTTAATGTAGACAGAATGAAATGATTAATACAACCTTTCCACAATCAAACTTAATTATTGAGCAATTATTCCTAATGATAGGTGGTAGTTGTATAAGTATTCTTTTAATTAATTGAAGTTTATTTTAAAGAATTAAATCATTTTATGAATTGTTGGAGATTCAAAATCAAAGATAAATCACAAAGAGAAATCAAAATCTAAGAAATTTGATCAAAAATCAGAAAAATCACAAAGAAAAATCAAAATCAAAATCAAAGGGATTTGATTTAAAAATCAAAATGATAAATCACAATATTTTAAAATATTTATCATAGATAAATTAAAAAATCAAAATGATAAATCATAGTATTTAAAAATATTTATCATAGATAAATTAAAAAATAAAATAAATAAAAATAAATAAATTGAAAGATCAAATAAATAAATCAAAGAGATATGATCAAAAAACAATAAAATATAAATTACTAAGAATTAAAAATATGTATCATAGATAAACTAAAAGATCAAATAAATAATCCAAAGATAAAAATAAATCAAAAAGATCAAATAAAAATGTTTACCATGATAAATTGAATGATCATAGAAAAAAATCAAAAATCAAATCAATAATTCAAAGATATATCTCTTTACCCTAACCCTAACTATATCTCTAGCATATATATATAAATATATATATATATATATATATATATATATATATATAT